>JAMKQA010002866.1:0-27651 GCA_024699735.1 Posidonia australis
GCATTTTGTTTTGTTTCGTGATTTTCTTGTGTTTGTTTTGGTTTTCCTCGTCTTTCCATTAAAAGACTAGGTGGCGACTCCTTTCCTTATCCTTTTGTCTTTCCTTTGGTGTTTCTGGATCTTGTCTCTTCCTCCGGATGCACCATTTTCGTAGTGACCATATTGGATCTCCTCGTGTGTTTTTGTACACCGGAGTAGGTTGGAAAACCGCGCCTAAGGGTTCCGCCGGCATGGTCACAGAGTCCATCCACTTATCATGCCCTCTCTTCAATGCCTGTTGGATGACCTATCTTACCCCTTGTCACAAAATGGCTGACCATCATGGCACCTAGCATTTCATTGTTTGCATCAAGCATCTGCAACCCCTGTCAACATCCTCGCATCTCCTAGCATTGCATAGTCAATAGCATTAGGCTTCATTACATCAACTGTGAGTACCTAGCATTTGCACAAGCATCACACAAGAACCGCATATTACAAGCGGAGCTCGATGCGCACCTAGCACTAACATTAGATTCTACATCTACATTTCGACAACATGTCTCGATTTTTGGTGCATCCACCAAATAACTGATTAAAGCCCACAGCATGTTTCCCCGCAAACTCGAGCAAGGTAGCTTTTGTCAACCCTGAGCATCGATCTCGCTTCCCTTGACCTCACTCAGGAAGGGGCATCTATAGATACTCCGGTTTTGTAGTCGGCTGGTGGTCAATTTCTCCAACAGGATTGCACTCTGAACGATCAATCGACATCATAACACTTCCACCCTAATACCCCACTTAAGCCCTCCACCATTTCCCAAAACCCAACCAAAAACCACATTCCAAGCCCATTTGTGGCCTAGATGAGTAATGGGATGGGCCAATGATCCATTGCAAAGTGTCTAACTTAGGAGGGTCACATCCCGATAGTGCGAGTGAGTTGCGTAGCTAAGTCGTGTTGTTGCCCTAGGTCAGTACTGGCAAGCGAAGGATTAAGTTGTCCTTTCACTAAAGGAACACTAGATCCTTGCCTCTCATTGGCCAATGTAGATCTACATGTGTTCCATGCCTCATTCGACCATGAAGCCCCCCATGAAAGATCAAATCCCAGCATGCCCTGTTGATGGAATCCAGGTCAATAGATGGGAGCAAGTAGAGATCAATGGCTTGTGTTTGAACCTTCCTCTATAAAACTAACCCCCACCTCCGACGAGCGACACTCTTGGCTTATGCTCACTCTCGTCCACTCCCTGTTCACCTCTCTTTCTCCAGGCATCCTTAGTTCCCCACCAAAGACCTCACCAACCTTCCTTCCTCTACCTCCAAACCGTTGTTCAACCAGTCAAACACCCACTAAACCAGGACATCCCATTGCCTCCATAAGCCTCATCCTACTATCCCATTGCATCCAGACTATCACCCTAGAATCACCAACCACCCTCATACTCTCGTAGACCCCAACAACTGTTGCTTCAGTTGCCAACCATCGAACCAAAGTTGGCTATCGAAATTGCAAATCAGTCGAGTTGAGACACCCAGTTCCAGAGCACGACAGGTACTTGCCGCATTCCACCTCTCTTTTTTACATTTCAGCATCACCTCATTGTGTTTTCTCCTTGAGTTAGGCTGTAGTTTACAGCATTTGCATTGCATGCCCCTGATGGATGGTCATGGAGGCTGATGGCTCCTGAGCACGTGGTTAGGCCCATTCCTATGCATTCTCCGTTCCTTCTTCATCCTCCTCAGAGCCCTAATGCCGTGTTTGGTCTCCTGGCCACCATTAATGGCTGACTAGACTCAAACATGACCAGCCAAACCCAATGAGGATGGTGGAGTGGACCAAGCATCCCCATCTCGTTTCGAAGCTTCCAAGGTGTTTCTCCTACCTACCTCTTGGTTCCCAAACTCTTTTGGATAACCTTTAACCCGTGCAAGCTCCGACCATGACCAGAGCAGGGGACGACATCCAACTATGGAATCCAAAGGACTAGGGAAAGCCATGGTTGTATCTGGAGTTGGTTGTTTGCATCCATGGTTTCTTGATTATCCATGCTTTGTTTCTAGACTGCTGGTTTCATTTGCATTAGCCTTTGTTGCTGGAAGTCAGTGATGAAAGTCCGCCATCTGAAGCTAATTTTTGGGCCACAAGCCGATACCACAAGTAGGTCACACAATTCACCCAGACCAATGCTCAGATGGACTGAGCCAGGTTATTTTGTGTTGATTTATTGATGGTATTCTGATTTGGATTAGTTTATTTCTCTGATTTTGGGTTCTCTCTACTTGGTGTAGCGTTTGGATTTTTGTTTGGAACTCTTTCATTTACTATGGGACGATGAAAAGTCTGATGTTTGTTGCCTTTACCTAGACCACAATTGGCCCACGTGGATGGGCTACACAGTTGGACCAGACCTCAAAGCACAGGAGACTAAGTCTACCTCCTTGGTTTCCCTTCTTGATGTGTTTTCTACTTGCATCTTCTGTATTAGAACAATTTAATGCTTTGTCTTGATTACCAAGTTTACATGCTTACTTTCCTAACCTGTTTTATCCTTGCATTATCATGCTTTAATTGCAAACACTAAAGTGGCATTCAATCACCTACATTATCTCACATGCGAGTGAGTAAACCGAGAAAGATCGATTTGTCGAGCGCATGAGGGTGCCTATCTCCTTCCTCATGCGTAATAGGAGTCCTTTTCTTTGGTATGCATTAACCCATGTGTTGCATCCATTAGCACAGATTCTTTCTATTACCTCTCATTTTGGTTTCATCAATCGATTTTGGGATTTTCTTGTCTTCTGATTTAAATAGACTAGGTGGCAACTCCTTTTTTCCTTTGTCTTTCTATTTTGTGATGTTTTCCTCCCCTCTGAATGGAACATCCAATCCTTTGGTTTTGCCTCTTTTGTCATGGCCTTATCGGTCCTCGTGCGCTCCTTCACACGAGAGTCGGTTCCAGCATGGTCACACTTGGCATCCATCCTTTCCTCTAGACACCTTCACCTAGGTCATTCCCTTGCCTTGCTACCTTTGTCTCCTCTTCACTTGTGGTACCTCATGCCGATGCACAAGATCAACCCACAGTTTCCCTTGGCATCAATGGACTCAGCTATCAGGTGTCTCTTTTGTCCGTTACCCAACCACCTCGTCCTCCAAGCCTATCTTTTGCACTCTCATTTGTTGCCTCTTCACATGGTTTGCCTGCTCCCCGACCTTAGGGATTGTCTGTGATGTCTCATGCTAGGATGCTACCCTCCCTATTTGGGTCATCTATGCACCTTCATTCGGTATGCCCTTTTCTGGCCCTCCTTTTGCTTTGCATCTAAGTCTGTTGCTAAGTCCTTGTGATGAGGCACTCCCTCATTCATCGGTCTTTGCAATCGTGCCTCCTTTGACTATCCCATCTAACCCTATTGTACCTTCACCTGACTCCCTAGTGTTTGCTGGATCTGCTGCTCTATCCACCTTATCCCTGCATGTCGAGTCCTTCTCTCATCTGGCTCAAGTGATATAAGCCCTAGCTTAAGCCATGCAAAGTCAGCTATAGGCCCCAACCTACCTACACCTGCTCCAGTCCGTGCCTCCTGATTTGTCCATTCCCCCTATGGTTCCCACTCATCGAGAGCTGCAATAGAAGAGGAAATGCACTCAACGCTAGCCTTCCGATTTCACTCCTTTAGGCAAGTTGCTCAGTTCTTTCTTCCCAAGGTTGCTCATCTGTTGACTCTCCCTGTAGCTCAACCACCACCGGATCCCATTCTACGATGGTTTAAGTCAAACCTATTCTGCAAGTTCCATCGAAGCACCAGACATTCGACGGACGTGTGCTACACTTTGAAGTGCATAGTTCGTGACCTAGTCGATGCTGAAATGGTCAAGCTCCCTATCCTTGCATTATGCCTACTACATAGGTCTTTCCCTCCATCAAGCCAGCACATCATGGTGCACTAGCTTAGCAAGGACAATAGCCAAGGAGAAAACAATCTTGCCAGACAAAGAGCGACTACACTCCTCTAGTCAAACCTTTGAGCATCGTCTTCCCTAAGGTTGTGTCTCTCTTGAGACTCATCGATATTCGTCTGCCACCAAACCTGCTACCACTGTGGTATGATGTGAGAGCATACTGCAATTATCATCAAGTCATGGGACACTTGACTGATAACTGCTACACTCTGCGAGAAGTCATTCAATCCTTGATTGACGATGAGGTCATCAGCATCCATGTGCAGGAGGTAGATTCGACACCCGCCTCAACACCGACTAACCCAGGCCAACTTGGCCAGACCCCACTTGAGTTTACGGGCTTGGAGGATGCTGAAACATCAAGAGACAGTCTCCTCACTTCTGTCCCCCTATCTCCCTTTCCTCTATGGGAGATCCAACATATCTCATTGGTATGGTACTAGCTCCCTTTGGTGCCTCCTCTTCCCAGTCCCTGCCCGCTATTTCCATCGCTCCATCAGATCCTATGGTTGCTCTAGTTCGTTAGGGTTTTCAAGACCTACGACGGGGGTGACGATGTAAATCATAGGACTACACCCCTCTAGTAGCCCCTTTGAGTACTATTCTTCCCTGGGTCTGGCACCTCCTCAGGGAGCTAGCTCTGCGCTCGTTGCCAAGCCCGATCCCTAAGTGGTATGCCCTCACCACCTTTTGTGATTTCCATCACAGGGTTGGCCACACAATGGACCATTGCAAGGTCTTGTGGAATGCTGTCCAGCATTTTATTAATAGGCACGTCATTATCATCAACATTGCTAGTTGGCTTTCACTAGCACACGACGTGCATGGGAGCACACCTAGCTCTTTGCACCTCTCCTCCCGTGCCCTTTTGTGATTCCACTTTTCAAATGACTCCAGCCTCCCTTGCCATCCCATCCTTTCAGTCTCCCATATCCTTGGGATAGTTGAGATCGCTTTACAAGGATGAAGGAAGGCATAACCAGAGCCACCAGGGCGGCGTCGATAGCACCAGCAGTGTAGGAGCTGTTCAAGCACCTCGATCCCAAGGTTGCTGACAGGTAAGTCCCTCCTCCTTTCTTTTTGCATGCTTTGCCTTTCATTTTTGGTTTCTCGCATCTTTTCATATATTCTTGAATTATCTAAAATGCAAAAATATGCTTTTGCCTTTGTTGCATACTCACACCATTTCCTATATTCAAAAAATACAAAAATAATTAAAAAATCAAATATATCAAAACAACAAAAACATGTCCTTCCTTATCATTGGTTTTTGATTTTTATTATTTTCTAAAAAAAAAATATAAAAATATAAAACCCACAAAATCCAAAAAATATGTCCTTTCCTTGCTTAAAATACAAAAAAAAACCCATAAAAATTTTGCATATTCCAAAAACCCAACTTTAAACAAATAAGCAACATTGAGTAGATGCCAAGCACCAATGATTCAAGTAGCATTTACTTGAACATTGCCAAATACAAAGAGCGAGATCAATCCAAACAAGACTGTCCACCAGATATGGAGAGGACCAAGGCCAAGTTAAGCATAGCTAGAGGTTGTCCCTACACAATACAGAGGTTAAGGGTGTATGCCAAATAGCCGAACTCTTAACTCCCCACTAGGACTGCTACTCAAGAGGGTAAAGAAAATGCATATCCAAAAGAATTGAATGCATGTGAGCCAGAAGAAATGATAAGATATGCATACTGGGCATAAAAGCAATATGAAGGCAAAAGCTATAGAAAGAAGGCACCTATGAGAAGAGTGACTCAGACAAGCATTGAAATCGCATGATCTTATGACTGTAGCATAATACTTGCCACCAGCACGAGAAGCACCATCTAGAGGGCCTGGACCCACCCTCCGAGCGAAGCAGCACACGCTCAAATCCCACATGCAAGTAGTAACTCCACCTCCTTGGCAATGTCAAATGTAAATCCAGTCATTTATGAGGAGAAAAGAAATATCATATTGAGAGCGTCAAAAGTGGTAGTTGGTCCCCAAGGAATTAAGACAGAGGCTAGAAAGCCACATCCAACGCTTCTACTATTCGTGGGCAACTAAATGCTATACTTTGCAAAGCTAAGGCCTCATCTAGAGCCATCCCAAGAGAGTGAGAATGATAACCACAAATCACAACCTGGCATGGCATTTTTCAAGGATCAAAGTGTCTCCTAAATCAGGAAGTGCAGAGGCGTCCCCCCATCAATTTGCTACTTTAAGTCTAAAGCCACCAAAAACATATTAATTGCATTAATAATCTAGCTCACCTTTCTCTCTATTTTCAAAAACCAACGTCGATCATGAAAACTTGAGCAAGCTCACGATTATTGCAAAGCCCTCACCCAGAGGCCTAGTGATTTTTTTCCGATTTTTGGTCGCCCACCACATTGTGTGGTTTGTGATGATCAACATGTCTGCAACTTGTCATTTCCTTAGCAAAACGTCGCATGCCAACTTTGAGACCATTGCACGCCCACAAAGCGAGACACCTTACCTTTTGATACCAAGGGCATGTTAACTATCTTTTGGTATCTTCCCTTTTTCAAAACTAAGGGTATGTTGGTTACGTTCTGGTATCTCCTTTCTTGATACCAAGGGCATGTTACCTGCCTTTTGGTATCTTGATTTTTGATACTAGGGGCATCTTAGTTGCCTTTTGGTATCTTGCTTTTCGATACCAGGGCATGCTAGCTGTCTTTTGGTATCTTGCTTTTCGATACGAAGAGCATGTTGGTTGCCTTTTGGTATCTTTTGCTTGTTACCAAGGGCATGTTGGTTGCCCTCTGGTATCTTCTGCTTGATACCAAGGGCTTCTTAGTTGCCTTTTGGTATCTTTAGCTTGTTACTGAGGGCACGTTAACTACCTTCCAATATCTTAGGTGGGCCCTTTGTGGGCCCTCAACAGCCCCTTTGTGTGCCTTGGGTGGTCCGAGGTGAAGTGGCAATTGACCATGTGTCACCGTGCTTTTGTTCTCCCCTTGTCGTCGCTTGGGTAGACAGGGTTTGGCCTCTGTGACTTCATTCCGAATGGATGAAGTCTAGCTTCTGTGGTTTCATTTCAGGTTGACGAAGTTTTCCTCACTTCTCCCGAATTTTTGCGTGCGTGAAATCTGGTATGTGACTTCATTCCGAGCGAACGAAGCCTTCCATGCCTTTGGATCTCCATTCCACGTGGATAGAGTCTAGTTTGCCCTTCGCGACTTCGCTCTGTATGAGCAAAGTCCCCACTTGCCTCTGGATCTTTGCTCTATAAGGACGAAGTCCAATTTGTCCTTTTGAGACTTCGCTCCATGCGAACAAAGTCCTTGCCTACCTTTGGATCTTCGCTCTATGTGGACAGAGTTCAGTATGCCCTTTCGCGACTTTACTCTATGTGAACGAAGTCTCTACTTGCCTCTGGGTCTTCACTCTACACAGACAGAGTCTAGTTTGTCCTTTCGTGACTTTGCTTCATGTGAACAAAGTCCCTACCTGCCTTTGGATTTTTGCTTCGAGCAGATAGAGTATAGTTTTCCCTTTTGGGACTTCGTTCTGTGAGAACAAAGTCCTTGTCTGCCTCTAGATCCTCGCTCTATGTGGACAGAGTCCAATTTGCCATTTTGTAGCTTTGTTCCGTGCAAACGAAGTCCCTACCTACCTCTAGATCTGTGCTCCATGTAGACAGAGTCAAGTTTTCCCTTTCGCAACTTCACTCCATGCGAATGAGGTTCCTTCTTGCCTCTAGATCTTTGCTCTATGCAGACAAAGTACAGTTTGCCCTTTCGTGACTTCGCTTTGTGCGAACGAGGTCCTTGCCTAACTTTGGATCTCCATTCTACGTGGACGGAGTCCAGTTTTTCCTTTTGCGACTTCGTTCCATGCGAACGAAGTCCCCACCTACCTCTAAATCTTCACTCCGTGTGGACAGAGTCTAGTTTGCCTTTTCGCGACTTCGTTCCATGCAAACAAAGTCCCTAGCTACCTCTAGATCTTCGTTCGATGTAGACGGAGTCCAATTTGCCCTTCCACGACTTCACTTTGTGCAAACGAGGTTCTTGCCCCATCTAGATCTATGCCTTGAGTGCATAGAGTCTAGTTTGTTTCCCTACTTTCGTCCTCACCTTGATGGACGAGGCCCTCTTCTCCGTGCTTGACAAATCTAGTGATTTGTTAAGCCCTTTCTTTGGGTTAGTAGCCCAAATTGCTCGGTTGAAAACCATTATACTATCTAGAGTCGATTGACAACCATTAAATTGTCCAATGGCTTGGCTAGCAAGCCCATCTGACTCGCCATGTCCTTCTCCATAATTGATTGATAACCCTAACTATCCAGTGATAAGTCCGTCAACTTATCGGGTTGAGAATGCTAACTATTTGGTGATGAGTCCGTCAACTTAACATGCCCATTCTGTCAGTCAGTAGGCCCATCAGCTTTATATGATGTCCCTCTTTGTGCACCTAGCATTGCATTAGCTTATCATCGCATCTCATCGCATTCTACCCCTACATGAGCATCGCATCCCATTGCATTTCATTGCATGTTATCACATAGGTACTACATCTTGTAGTATCACATAAGTAGTGCATCGACATTTGCATTAGCATCACATAGAGTTGCACACGTCCCTGGCAGAGCTCAATGCACACTAGCACTGCATTCAGTATACACTAGCATCAACACATTGCACACCACTCTCGTGTAGTGGCACGTGGCACTCGCACCCCAGCATTGCACCTGTATTAGCATTCACAAGCATTCTAGCATTGTTTTAGCATCTACATTTGCATCACAACAATGGGTCATGACTTTTAGTACATCCGCCTAATAAGTGGCTCACGTTAATAGCAAAAACTATCCTCTAGCTTGCTCCAAGCGAGGTGTCCTATCAACCGTGAGCATCAGTCTCGACTTCCCCTTAATTTTTCTTAGGGAGGGGCATCTGTAGACACCTTAATTTGGTAGTCACTTGCAGACAGACTCTTCAGCAAAACTCACTTTACGGCAACGAGGCAATTCTCAACACCAAAGCTTCCTTTCACACCTTAAACTAGCCTGAAACCATGCAAAACCTACCAAAACCAGCCCAAAGCCCTACACTAGCCTTAAACCCTACCCAATCAACAAACTTAGGCCCAATAGTAGCCTAAAAGCCCAAAACCCAAACTGTAATGGCCTAGGTACGACATCTAAGAGCACCATTCTGACACATGATTTAGGCACACATAACCTACGCATTTACCTAGCGTGGGTTACCAACACGGATTGCTGGTGAGCTATCCTGTGTTATTAAATTTGACAAAGGCTGCTCTGTATTGCTACGCCACCATGCTCATCCTTCCCCACATGCTTTCAACGCCCTCTGCATCGCATGGCCTCTGCATGCGCCTCACCACTCCCTACCATCCCTACCAACGGCACCACATGCACGCCACCTCCGATAGTGACACAACATGCGGCTGGAGGAAGAAAACCATGCAATACCACACTAAGTAGGGGGAGGCCTTTTCGCATGCAAATCTGCATCGAGCCCTTGCATCCAGAACCTTCCTTTTCAACCAACCCTGCCTCCCGTTTGCGAATGACCCACGACAACCCAACATCCTCCACACACTATGAGAGCATCGCACCACCCAATTCCGACCACCCAAGACCACTGCAAGCCTTGAGCCACACAAACTGCCACTGAACAACCTGGCCAACCATTGCATTGACCCTCTGCACTTTAGAGCGCTACTAGCTATCTACCTCTGCCCTCGCTGTCGTGTGCCTTCAGCTTCGAGAATGCCACCACAAGCCGTTACCAAAAGCACGACCCAACACATGTAGGTGTGTGCTCTCAGCCTTGCATCCCACTCTTCTCCTTGCTTGCTTGGTTTTACTATTCCATCAATGTTTTTCGACATGCATTTTATTTGGTTTCATTGCTTCCCCACTCATGCATCATGTTCTACGGTCATTAGTGACATCTCCACAACTCGTGTTGAGCCGATGGTCAACGAGCACATGGAGGCTCAGTCTTGGCCTGCCTCTGCCCTCTCCTCTCTCCACCAAGACACACCTAAATGTTCCCAAGAGCTCATGGCTATCCTCACGACCGATTGAGCCCACAAACACTGATGAAGCTCAACGACAACAGGGAGGAAGCCACACTACACCCATCACTTCTAGCATTGCATCCTTACTTTCCCTATAGTCTTGTCCACTCTCTGGAAACGCGGGAATGCCACGTCACCACCTGTTCTCCGGAGCTTGCCGTCACAGATGCCAACTAGACCCAACACTAATGAGGTATGTGGGTGGGATCGTCCACACAACCGCATCCACGTCCAAGCGTTCATATGGCACCATCGACTCCCCCTTGGCCTTTACTACCTTCTAGAAGCGACGAAAATCCCTGTTGAAGCCCACCATCATAGACGTTGACCGAACCCAAAACCAGCGAGGTAGACGAGTGGAGCAATCCAGAGCCTCTTGTTAAAATTCCTCTGCACCATTGTGTTCCATGTAGTCTACTCATCCTCATCATGCTTCATGTTCATGTTTTGCATCACCACATTCTACCAGGTGCCATGATAAAGCTCGTAGGTCTCTCTATAAATCCTCTGACACACCCTGATAACGTAAATACTACGTGCCACTAGCAAGCAAGGGTTTTCGACACGCCTAGGTAGTGTGCATTGCTAACGTGGCCCACAAGATCCAGAGCTTTGTAGTGAGCTCAACACTTATGTTCTTTGGATTTTGACTTGTTTTCTTGCACATTTCTCTACATCCTTGCATTGAGCACTTAGCCTGTATCATGGTTTTCCCCGTGTTTTGGCATGTAAGTTTTAGGCATCACATTTATCCAACCTACGTAGCATAGCTTTCCAGCATTTTGGCATACCACATCCATCCGCCATTAGGCACCAAGTATTAGGAATAAGCATGCATGCATGCATTTAGCATTGGCCACACATGTGAGCGATTAGCCAAGAAAGACCAACTCGTCGAGCACGTAAGGTGTCAAACACCTTTCCCACATGTAACAGGAGTCCTTGCCCTTTCTCTAGCACACAATGGAAAACATGTCGCATCCATTTGGCACAAATCATAGCATTTCCATCGTTTTTGCTACTTTTTCCTTTAATTTCTGGTTTTCCTTGTCTTCCAGCTTTAAATAGACTAGGTGGCAACTCCCTTTCCTTATCCTTTATTTTGCTTTATCTTGGTGTTTTCAAGTCAAGTGTAATTCCTCAAATTCACCATATTCGTCGTGGCCTTATCAATTCTCTCAAGCACCTCGACTGTGCAGGCTCTTGTTCATCGGCATGGTCACAACAAGAGAGATACCTAATAGCTCAATCCACCACTGCCATGGGAAAGTACGAGCTGATCTTTGGTTTTGGCATGAGGTACCACAAGCAAAAGAGCAACAAAGGCAGCAGGGCTGTGGAGCGATCCAAGTGAAGGCGCTTGGATGTGAGGATGGACGTCGGGCAAAAGAGAGGGGTGAGTCTGACCAACCATCCCAAAATCTGTAGAAGCAAAAGGGTCAAAAGACGGAGCCTTCATGGTAGTGGAGAAAAAAACAAGCCAGCAAACAGGGAAAAGGGGTAGTTGGGAACTATGTGCAAGAATGAGAGGCAAGCACGACCTGAGGATGCGCTATCGGACGTGACTCAAAACCTAGGTAAGACAAGCAAAAGTAGTTAGAAGGTTTAAACAATGAAAGCTATGGCATAAATGGCACACATGTAGTTGAATGCCTTAGTATGCGCTCTCACACCATACATGTCCCGAGTAAGCCATCCACACGAGACTCACTTATGGGTATGGATTTTGACACTGTCAGAAAGTAAGGTCTTGTCTACTAATCTTGGCCAAAGCTTAGGCTGTGCATGGCTGGTGTATTGGTAGCCTTGACTCCTATAGTAGCACAAAGTTGTACCTTCTACTAACACTGACATGACCCCAAACAAGGGGGACAAAGTGGCAATATGTCCCACACCGAAGCCATAGAGTAAGCAACCAAAACTGTCCTTCTCAGACAGTAGGTGGACTTTAGAGAGGAGAAGAAGCATGCACTTATATAATCAATCATGCGAGTATGCTGGTGTTTTTTACTTGCATTTTTATTAAGTTAGGAGGAATAAAGTGCAAATTTGTTCATAGTTATGCCTTATTGCTTTTGTTTTTTCGTATTTATGGTTGTTAGATTAAATCAGAGGGGTGGCAATCACGTCTCTACTTTCCTAGGCATGGAAAATGCAAAAAGAGAAAAGTGACATCCAATCACGGCACACAAGCAAGCATACAACAAGCAAAAGACATGACCATGGCATATATGAGTCATGTGTTGACATGATGGTGAAAATGGAAAACATCCAACACATGAAAAGACATGTAACATGACATGTACAAGTGTAGTGGCATAGCAAATGTGTAAAAGAAAACATCCACCAAGCAAAAGACATGTACTATAGTATCAAGCAAAGAATAAGGCACAAGTGATGCTAAAAAGAGCAAGCAAGGTATGGCAAGGCAAGCAAACGAGCGAGCGAAAAGTTAAAGCGAGCAGGGAAAAGCCAAAACAAAAGCCAGAGTCTGGTATCCCTAGTGGAGTCGCCAATTCCTGTGATCATGCCGACGACTACTTCGCATGAGGTGTGAAAGGCCAAACGCATGAACTGAGAAGGCTAGAAAAAAATGGTGAATCCAAAGAAGAACACTTGACTCAAAACACCGAATGCGAAAGCAAAACAATAAGGACAAGGAAAAATGGAATATGGAGTCACTACCTAGTCTATTTAAAATTGGAAGATGAGGAAAATCGAATGCAAGAAAATGCGATAAAAAATGATGCAAAGTATGCAAATGAGATGATCTATACCAAATGGATGTGACACATAGGTCATTACAAGCCAAAGAAAGGGTAATGACTCTTGTTACGCATGGGAAAAGTGATAGGCACCCCCATACATCTGACGAATCGGTCTTTCTTAGCTAAATTACTTGCATGTGTGGCCAATGCAAATGTATGCTTGCTCCTTAATATATGCCTAAAGATGGATGCTCGATGCTATACCTGTAGACACCTCGATTTTATCCTCGAATGACAGTCAGTTTCTTTGGTGGAACCCACTTTGGATGGTCGGTCGGCACAAGCACCCTCATCACCTAAAACCCCACCTTAAACCAAAACCCACTAAGCCATAACCCAACATTACCCTAGCCAAGCCCAAAACCAATCCACTTGAGCCCCTTTCATGGCATGGATGCTTGGTGGACCGGACTTGTGACCCTCGCTTGTAGGCTAACTTAGGACTCTCGTTGCCCAATAACGTGAACAAGACGCGTGACTGGGATGCACGGGTGCCCTAGGTAAGTGACAGTGTGAAGGTTAGACTTGTCCATTCACTTTGGATACACAAGAATCCTAGCCTCCCACTGGTTGGCCTAGATCTATGTGTTTCCCACATTGCATCCAAACCATGAAACCCCCCATGAAAATTAAATTCACCATCATGCCACCTTGATTGCATCTCGGCCAGAGGATGAAAACAGTTAGAGATCGATGGCCCAGATTCCAACCATCCCATTATTTAAGCCACCATCATCTCCTACGACGAGATCCTTCACTTGTTGTTTACTCCCATACGTCCACTACACATTCACCTTGTTTCCCAAGCTCACTCGTCACCCTCCAACCCCTCACCGCCTCCGATTTCTCTCCAGAAATCCGACGGACGACCACCGATAGCCACTGAAACCCAACACTCTTGCCAGTTCCACAAGCAACCACAGCCCACCAAATTGCTCCCACATCCTCGTCCAAGCATAACCAGCCACCCATTTCGTCGCTCAGAGTCCACATCATCCATCCTAGCCGTCGATTGCCTCTCCTCGCTCATCACTAGAGACACTCATCCAACTAAACCAAGAAGAGTTCAGTGGCCTTCGAATAGGTACCCACATTGCCCCTTAACCTCTTTTCATTGCTCAGAAACCTTGTGTGCACTTACTACTTGTTTGTCTCTTTCTACATTTCATCCTTGCATTTGCATCTCGCTGGCGAAGAGCCATCGACCCCATGTGAGGCCGACAACCTTTGAGCATGAGGTTGGGCTCCTCCAAGGGCATCCTAGCTCGCTTTTCTCATCCATCTTTGCCTCCCGACTCCTCCATGCAACCCTCAGTCGTCCATCATGGCTAGACAGGGGAGGACAATGTTGGCGAAACCCAATTGGATGGGGAGAGTAGCCCATGCATGAGCATGCATGTAGCTAGCCTCCTAAGCCATCCTTAGACTCCCATTGACATCTCCCATGCACCCTAAAGGACAGACGAGCCACACCAACCTCGTTCATGGTCGACGATGGTCGTCCAATCTGGTGAGGATGACCAGAGGTGGAAAGAATGGTTCAGGTCTTTTTAGTCCATTTTAGTTATGTTTTCCAGTTAGTGTACGATCCTCCTTGCCATCTTGGTGCTTACCTCGCTTTCTTGCATGCTTTTGTGGCTCGGGGAAGACAATGAGGGTTGGCCTTCTACTGCAATGATGGAGTCTCGGGTCGATACCACGAGCTTTATGTGAGGGCTCCCCAGTCTAGAGCATGGATTTACCTAGCCTCTTTTGTTTGCTTATCTCTTATTCTAGTTTCACGACATAGCTCGACCTTGTGAGATTTTTGTTTCTTACTCTTTATAGCCATGCACTTGTTTTCTTGTTTGGAATTTTGCTCAGTTTCCTTGGACAATGAGAAGTCCAATGATTGGATCTGTTTCTAGACCCGCAATTGACCTGTGCGAGTGGCTTGCGTGGATTGTCCAGGGATTTTTTGACCATCATCAGATTGAGTCCTCTTGCTTGTTTATCTAATCGCTTGCACCCATGTTTATTTTCTTCCCAAAATCCCATCTTATTGCGATTGTCACATCATGTTTTCACATCCTTGCATCATTTAGCTTAAAGGCAAACACGGATCGACATAGCTACTCATGAGGTCAAGCAAGTCAAGAAAGACTAATTTGTCAAGCGTATGGGGGTGCCTATCACCTTTCACATGTGTAACAGGAGTCCTTACACTTTCTTTGGCTTGTAATGACCCTTGTGTCACATCCATTGGCACGGATTTCCTCATTTTGTGCTTCTTAAATCATTTTATCATCTGTTTTTTGGTTTCTGGTTTTCCTTGTCTTTTGGTTTTCTCTCCCATAGACTAGGTGGTGACTTCGATTTCTATTCCTTATCCATTTGTCATTTGTGGTTTGCTTTCCCCTTGTTCCTCTCGTACTCGAGTCGAGGTAGCGTCCTATAACGACCTAGTTTTAGAAGTGGTGCTTTGGCCAGATAATTAAGGTGAAATTCAGGTGTGTTGGGCATTGAGGGTCCTAGTGCCCAATGTGGGACACGTTCTTAGTAGTGTCTGACGCCTAGATTGTGTGTTTCTGGCCTTTTTGGTGTATTGTGGCCCGGTGTTGTGCCAACCCTCATGGGACTTTTGAGGGTTTGTCCTATGCTCTGGTGGCAGATCTCGATTTGTACGAGTCACGTGGACGTGGAAGGTCACATGGTCTCATTTTGTGCTTGCGGCTTCCTTTTTCCCTTCCCTTCTTTCTCTTTCCTTTCCTTCTTTCTTTCTTTCTTTCTTTCTTCCTCCTTCATCCCCCAGGCCCCACCCCTTCCTCTTCTTCTTCTCCCGCATGTGGGAGAGGGAGAGAAAAGGGGAGGGGAGGTAGGAGGGAGAGAGGGCTACAAGAGAGAATGGGAGATGGTCAGGAGGAGGAGCATGTAGCCACCATTGTGCCGCCATCGTCGCGTGGAGGAGGGGAGAACCTCGTGGTTGGAGGAGCGTCGCTGCTGTCTCATGTTGCCACGTCTTCAATGAAGGTACACACCTCGTAGATTTTCTTTTGGTTCCAAATTTTTACCATAGGTGCATATTAGTGTGCTGGTAATTGTAATAATTTTATTAGAATTTATTGTGCATTTGTGGCCCATTTATGGCCATATTTATGATTTGGGGTGAATAGTGTCCTCTATATGTTCTCTATTGATTTCTCGATATCCACTTGATGGATCTCAGTGTTGCTTGTCTGGTTTGGAAAATCTCATCAAGATCTTTATTTTGATATATTGTTTGCATGGTTTGGATTTGTGGTTTGTAGGATTGGGCTTTGGGTCCCATTTCGGGGTGCCCAGTGTAGAAACCCTAATTTTGAGGCGACTCGTAGGTGGATCCCCTTGAAGATGTTGCTTTGGATGCGGCAAGCTTAACCACTTTTGAACCTTATTTGACATTAGCCAGAGATCCTCGAGCAAACCGACCCCAAGCCTATGGTCCAACAGCTAGGTGGGAGCACCAACGCGGAGCACCACAATGGAGCACCAAGCTGGCGCACCATGATGGCGCACCAAGCTGGCGCACCATGGTGGCACACCAAGTTGGCGCACTAGTGTGGTGCACCAAGATGGCTCACCGCCACTTCTCAAGCTGCTAGCTGTTGGCTTTCCATATTCTGTGCTTGTAACCCTCACTCGCGAATATTCTTCATGAATCTACGCGAGGTTGTTGGCCTTTTGCATCCTAGGAGTTACCCTTGTTAGAAATATATTTTGTTTTGATGATTATATCTGGACTAATGAAGTTTTATATATTTTCATGAAAGAAGAAATCACTTGTTGTAAATGACGTACTTATAAAAAAGTTGAAGGTCATGTAAACTGTATGATATATTGGAAATGTATATTGAGTTATGTATACTTAGAATTTGTTGTAAATTTAAGAAAGTATCAAAATCGACATACCAAAGGAAAATCGGTATACTGATACAGCAAAAATCAGCATACAAAATGGCACTCCAAGACCGAAAATGAAGAATTCCGCAACGACATACCGAAGCAGGAACAATCGGCATATACAACGGAGTTCCGAAACATACTGTGATAACAAAAATGAAGGAAAAACGGCATACTGGGTTAGAACGGTATACCGTCTCAGGAAAATTCGACATACCGAAATAGTTCCGACATACCGAATTGCCCGAGAGTTGTTAATTGAAGACTGGTTTGGCATTCCGATGATCAAAACGGCATACCGATTATATAGCTATTTTTTGACCGTTTTCTAGCTGTTAAACACATGTTTCGACGGTTCCTCGGCTATAAATAGGGCCTCGATGTGTCTTGATACAACAACACATTTTCTGAGATACTTGTACTTCTTTAATTCTTTTCTCAAATTCTATCCTCATTCTCCTCACAAGCAAGATTGTATTACAAGTGTAAAAGCGCTCTATGAGAGAGAAGTCATTGATTGTAAAGCTACAAGGGGAGGCTCTAACTTCTTGGGGAACGAGAAGTGAAAAGAGCTAGGATTGTTTTGGTGGGATTGCAAACACAAGTAAGTGTTGCATCTTTTGCATATAAAGGGAAAATCTGAAGAGGATCTTGAGGAGTGGACTAGGCCGGGGTTTGGCCGAACCACTATAAATAACGTGTATCTTCATTGTCTCTTATCTTCTTCATGTGCATGAGTTAGTATAAATTTCAATCTTGTATGATTTTGATATAGCTTCTTGTTACATACTTCATTTTGTCAATCTTATACCTAAAATTGGATAATTTTATTTTAGAAAATTAAGATTCTCTATTCACCCCCTTTAGAGAAGCCACTCAATCCTACAACCCTTTTCTTTTCTCTTTAAAAGGTCCCCTTGAAGGAGCTTTCTGGTCTCTTAGCAAATTCTTAGCAAACCACCCACTCCTAGCAGCCTGCATCCCAACTTCCAGAGCACAATCTCGCGTTCCTGAGCAACCCCAACCGAGTCCAAAGCAACAAGGAGGAAATACCTTGAGCCATTCAAGGAAGAGACACCCAAGGAGGTAAGGTCCTTTACCCATTTCTCCACTTAATTTTTACTTAACATTCTGAATAAAGCATGCAACTAAACTGATATATTGTATACATAGATGTTCTCTCGTGCCTTCCTGTGATTTTTGGATATTCGTGATGCTCCCTTATATGTCAATTGATTCTCTGTCATGATAAATTTTGCACAGTGTGTTAACAATGAATCATAGTCTTATGTAATAGCATGCTATGGAACATGAACCGTAATGCATCCTTTTTACATGTTTTATCTTTTCCGCATGATCCCTAAGTCAATTAAATCATTGAATGAATCAGAGAACCCATCAACAGTAATTGTAGTCTTTGTGATCTATGAATATGCATGGCTTGAGGAGAGAGTGATAAGAGGGTTTTTATGCTCATTTGTTTAACATGATTAAGTTCTTTGGCATCTATCTTAATGATTTGGGTAATCAGTAACCTAATTGGTTGCATACATTTGGTCCAGATTCTGAAGTCAGACCATAGTCTGAAATAGAGTATCTGGGGCGCACCAACCTGGCGCACCATCCTGGTGCACTAGCCTGGTCACAGGGTGCAGGCAGCCAACTTTGCATCATAATCTGCATGCTATTCTGATTGTCTTGGACTTTGATTTTCATGATGTTTTATCCCTGATATGTCATGCTTTTATGTGCACGATTTCAGCATGTGATAGTACTGTTTGTTTTAGTTTTGCATCTAGCATAATCAGCTTGTTACTGGGGTCTGGTGAACTGGTAGCCCCATGGACTCCTATTTTAGGAGTTCTTATGCAACAGTCCATGATCCAGAACCAGGTAGCATGGCTGAAACCCATTAGCTTTATTTAGTGTAAGGTTGTGTGGTCTTGTGTGAGGCATATTGCCCCTGAGCACAAGACCCATGTCATGTTTCTTGGGTTTCCTCTTTCCTTTATGACCTTGTGGAAGAGGGGGAAACTCACTCATATGTGATCAGGTCTTTTAGAGGTCCATGGTGCATTTTCAGATGATTTTATACATGTTTGCAAGGTTTTATATCGCATGGCACATTAGTCTAGCTTACTGTTTGACCTGCATTTTGATAGGCGCACATAGGTGGCGCACCAGTCTAGTGCACCAAATAGGCGCACATGCCTGTTTTTGACTACACATAGTAGCTTTTTGGCATGGTATTTAGCATGTTTCCTTATTTGCTTTGCCTTTGGTTTTCTTTGGGTGTCCTCCCGGATACATCAGGAGGACTCTAGTCTGTTTTCATCCACATTTATGCATGGTAGCTTAAGTTTTGCATATAGCAAATTGAGGACGAAGGTCACTCGGTGTTATTGGATCTTTGGTCATATTCGTGCAATATCTTTGCACTGGTGTTTGATCCACCACTCGGGTGACCTTTCTGAGCATTAGGACACCCTACAGTCCCTCTACCCACGTTTAACATAAGACACCACTTGCATGTAGCATTGCATAGCATATCGCCATTGGGCATACAGAAACATGCTAAAAAGCCAACATTTCCTATAAGTAAACAAAAAACCAATGAAAGACCGATTTTTCGGGTGCACGAGGGTGCTTAATTCCTTCCTCGTGCATAACAGGGACCCTTTCCCATTTTCTGGTTGATGTTGATCTTTTCCATTGGTTTTATGGCATGGTTTTAATGTTTTAAAACGATTTTCCTCGTCTCCCGTTTTCAAGTAGACTAGGTGGCGACTCCTGCATTTTTATCATTTGCTTTTTATTGTTTTGCTGTGACTTTGCCAACCCTGGCGCATTTGGCCTTCCGCGCTTGGCACGAGGTTGTCGCCGGCATGGTTACACCCGGCGGTCGCTTGATTCGACATGCTAAATTATTTTGGTATGTCATTTCTATTGTAGATTATCCCCTTGACTCTTGGTTCGGTTGATCAAATTCATTCGGTCTGCCGTTCTGGAAGTCTTGGGTATTGACAGAATTCTTGGTTTGGTTGACCAAATGTTTTGGGTCTGCCGAATCAGGAGTTTTCAGTCGACCGAGTGGTTCTTCGGTCTGTCGATCTAGTGCCCTAAGCCTAGGTCCGGTTGACCGTTCCATTTCGGTTTGCCAATCCAGGCCCTGATCTGGTGCCCTGCCTAGGTCTGGAGACTCCTTCCTGAGCACTGTGTGACGGGCACCGTGAGGAGGCATACCCTATGGTGGCCAGTGCAGGTGGGATGCGCGCCCCGTAGCTGGTAGCATTTTGAGAGACAGGACTGCCTTCCCAGGAGGGGTTGGCTTTGTAAGGGTCTCCAGGTGAGAGAATCGCAGGATGGTGGTTAGCTCCTACATAGGGTGGCACACCGTAGCAGTGCAGACATTGTGGTCGTTCCTCGCTGGACTGCTTGTGGCCAGTGTTGTCTGCTTGACCTCGGGCAGTTCAACAAACTATTTGTGTTTGTGTTTGTGTTTTGTGTGGAGTTCTTGTTTAAGGACTCTAGGCCTAGAGGAGGCTGTAGCTTTGGCACCTGTTGAGGCGTAGTGTTTTGGGAGCAGTGGCTCCGTGGTTTAGGAGTAGAGACTCTGTGGCTTGGTTTTGTGCTTGGGTCCAAGGAGACCATGTTGTGCAGAGCAAAGTCTTTGTAGTTTTGCTTTGGTGTGGTTTTGGGCTTGGGATGGCGAGAGTAGCCTTTATGGGCATGCATAAAAGGTTTTAAAAGTGCACGCACATGGTTTTGAAAAGGAAAAGAAAAGAATGGTTTCAAAGACATGGTTTTGTGATTTTGTGGCCTACCGGGTAGTGGTAGACTGCATTGTTTGGTGCTGCAGCATCCGAGAGGGAAGCTAGTGCTTGTGTGTTGGGCGTCAGTAGATTGCCTTTTTGGTTTGGCGACATCTGAGTGTGATGCATGTGCTTGTCTGTCCTCAGCATAGAATGCCGAGTTGTAGGTGGGGTACGTGTTGGGCGACCGTTGAGTGGTCACTCACGTGTGCTTTGTTTTGTGTGTTTTAGTAGGTGCAGGATGGTAGTTATTGGTTGCTAGTGCATATAGGAGGAGTCACACCGCCACATATCAGGGATCCAAATGAGTGTTAGTTTAGTTTTATTTTTGTTGTTTAGTGGTTTTATTTTACTATTGAGAGTACTTAGCCTTAGTTTCATTATTAGTGTAATTGTTGGTTAATAATAAAGATAAAACAAATAATTAAATGGAAATTTGTAGCTACGTTTTGTGGTAGCGACTTGGGGGTCGTTACACGTCCACACAATACCAAAGTGTGAATAAAACACATAGGGTGGAAAATCATGCGATCTAATGCTTAGCCACACTATATGTGTTCTAAACTAGGGCACTCATGTATAGGAATTGCATCAATACAATCCACTAGGAAAGTATGCAAGATCATCGCGTCTGATCTATAGAACTCCAAATAGTAAGCATCATCGCCTTCATGGATGAATGCCAAATGCCCAAACATGCGTAAAACTATGCATTGCAAGCAAGATCATGCGAATGAGTGGAAATCACATGATGTCGTGTAAGGCTAGAAGAGAAATCCAAACAAAACAATGGAAGGGTGCTTAGCTGTGCTGCCTGCTATGGATCTAGCAATCTGTAAAGGCCACCCACATTGTCCAGCCACACCGCTAACTTGTGCTTGCAAGTCATGCTAGCTAGCCATGCTATCAACCTACACTCTAGGTTTTACAGAGCATTGCAATGAGCTTTTCATCACACCAAATGATACGAATGCATGCCAAATTGATGTAAAACCATGCAAACTTGTGGGGAAGCATACACAACGATGGGAATAGCAAAAAACACGAGAATCCAATGCATATGCAAGAGTATGCCACCTTCCTTAATGCATCCACGACATCACCGTTGGTAAGCCAACCGGCAAGAGGAAGAGAATTCGCCAGCTTTAGGTGCATGGTGAGCATCAAGGATGATCCAAGAAGGGGCAAAACACACTAGAATGGGCTGTCGTTTGCTACTATGGGTTGTCCACCTTTTGCAGTCAGCAAACCCATCGTCGGCGGCCTGGATAGATGAATGCAGTGGGAAACAATGAAAGCACAGGACGGAGACATTAAACAAGATGCAAGGAAGAGAGAATTATACTAAATGGAGTAGTGGCTTACCTGTGTAAGTGCCTAGGTGTTTCTCCTGATGTTATGGCTCGTAGCGATGCCTCTCCGGCTTGCGAGTGCTCGATGACAACAAAGGTGGTGGAGAGGCGTAATGCAGAGGCTAGTGGCTATGTAGTGATGCTCTAGATGTGTTTGCTAGTTGGCACAACCATATAGGTGCTCGACTACGGTTTGGGTGGCTAGTGGCGAGGAAGCTCAGCCTAGTAGGTGGCTGTGGTGCCAGAGGCAGAATGCAGGCCTAGGATGCCTTTGTGTGGCAATGGGAATGGGTTTGCAAGAATGAATGGGTAGTGTAGAGGCTTGGGAAGGCTAGGGGAATGTTGTGGTCGCTGGAAATGCGATGGTTGCAATCGTCAGCAATGAGAGGAGGATGTAGATCTATAGGATGGTCTCTCGTCGGCTTGGTTAACTTCTGGCCTAACAACCTCATTAATGATGAAGTGGAAGAGTTTATATAGGCGGTTTGCATGTGTGACCATGCCGGTGGAACCCTACACAACTCCTAAGCGCGTGGAAACACACGAAGAATCTCGATGTGGTCACGGCGAAGATGGTGAATCTGAGGAAGGAGACTCGACTCGGAAACACCAAGGAAGGAAAAGAAAAAAGATAAGGAAAGGAGTCGCCACTTAATCTTTTAATGGAAAGATGAGGAAAACCAAGATGCATATGAATGCAAGAAAATAATGCAAATGAATGTGTGTATGCTCCATGGGCTAGAGAAAGAGTAAGATTCTTGTTACCCATGGGGAAGGTGTTAGACACCCCCATGCGCCTGAGAAACTCGGTCTTTCTAATTTGATTCGCTTGCTAAGAAGCTAAATGCAAATGTATGCTTGCTAAACCTAAATTGTGCTCGAAATCATGTTAAGGTGAATACAAGATCATCACAAGATGGACGTGTAAAGTGAGCACGAAAATTGCAAAGATATCGGCATAGAATGACAAAATAACGACACATGAAATGACAAGAATAACGACACATGAAATGACAAAGAAAATCATATGAAATGACAATATTTTTGGGGAAAATGTTCCAAGGAACTATGCAAACATCCAGACAATCAAACATGGCATTTACTCAAGTCATCGAAATTATGGGAAACGTCATGAAAATCAAAATGGGGAAAATAATCCGCAATTGGGTCAATGTAGGCATTTAAGCCGATTAATATATGCTCTCGGGCGATGTAAATCCAAATCAAATCATAAAAAAAACCATAAATGCGGAGTAAGGGAAATCAAATCGGTGTCAAGCAAAAGAATCTAGAGTAGACCAAAGAGAAATCCACGGAAAACCATATGGAAAACAAGCTTTATTGAAAATGGCATGACATGATATGCATGTGAATAAATGTGCATGTAAATGCATCTAAATGTATGAAAAATGCACAGGAATTATTTACACAGGAAAAATATGCATGATTTAGTGCAAAAATGACATGCATGTGCATGAATGGATGTCATAGGGGCAATTATGTAATTTCACATGGCTAAATGTGATAAGGGTGTGCGTATGAGTGATGTGTGGTCTAAGTGTGTGCGCCATGTGTGTAAAATGTCAGGATGATATTATTTACAAGAAAACATGATAGAAACAAGATTCTAAATGCAAGAAAATGATGTAAACATGAGGAATCACAAGTACAGGGGCTAAAGTGCAAAATTCACAAAGAAACAACAAATCCACTTGGAAAACTTTACAAAAGTTAGAGAATAGAAAATTATCACATGTGTTAAGGTGAAAATACATTTTGATGAGAAATGGATGTTAAAAAATCACATATTGCAATTTTAAAGAAATTTATAGACTAAAGTGCAAAATCCACAAATCGATGGCAATCATGATTAAAAACTATTCAAAAACTTTCATGCTAAAGTTCAGATCATGAATTAATAGAAAAATGTGGCATTAAAGTGCGAAATGTGTGAAATTTGTGTTCTAGTAATTTCATGAAAGTTTAGGGTTAGATGTGCAAAATTTACATATGTGTGCGAATGTGATCAAAATACAGAATCAAAAGTCATTTTAGATTGAAAACATGATTTTGTCATAAATACTTTACTCATGTGACAATTTACAAACATGCATGATCAGTAAACATGCAAAGTGTGAACATATGGACTAAAATGCAATTAAAAACCCAAATCAATGATTTAAGTGCTAATTAAGGGGTCTGGATGCAATCTATCTATGCTCAGAAACTATATTAGATGAAGTCCGGGTTTTCATGCAAAATCTCAGGATCAAAATGTAATGAAAAACAAGTTTTTATATAATTCAATGTAATTGTGAATTATTTTAAGGTTCTAGATATAAATTTCACAAAGGAATTCTTGTTTATTAAAACCTCTAGGGCTAAATAAAAATGTCCATGACTTAATTGCAAGGAAAACATGATTTAGGGGTTTTATTCTGATGAAACAAACATTTACTAAGCTGGTCATGAAAAAAACAAAACATGTAAGGGACAACATGCAATTTTTACAAGAAAACAAAAGAAACAAAACTTTATTTACAACTACAGAGGTTCAAACATAAAATGTCAGGACGTAGACGTAATGACCTAAGGACCTAAATGTAACAATAAAAAAAACTTAAGGACCTAAACTAAACTTTTGCTATGCAAAGATCACCTGCATTCCAATCTCCGGTGTGAGGTCTAGTGGAGCGATGGCAGCGACACGGTGGCAGAGAGGCACGGGCGAGGGTCGGAAAAGCTAGAGGGAGGTGCGAGGACACTCCTTGGGCTGTTGAGCATAGTCGAGGCTGGTTGAGGTGCTCCCCCCGTCTCGGGCTCTAACGAGGAGGTCTATCGACGTTGGGGAAGATGACGACGAGGTGGTTGCGTCGTTCCGATGGCGAAGAGGCATGACCGAGGGTCGGAGAAGCATCAAAGGACCACAAGGAACATCCTAGGAGTCGTAGGTGAAGTTGGGGCTAGCCGAGGAGCTCCACCAGTCCTGAGCGCCGGCGATGGGTGCAGGTGAGCTTGGGGCAACGTTGTAGAGGCGGAGGTGGTTAAGCGGAGTCTTGGGAGCCTTCGGCGATCCATGAAGAGGCTTCCAGAGGTGGCAGTTCAGGCTGGATACGGTCGAAGGTCTTCACCCGCTCAATGGGTTACTCGACGAAGGGAGGTGGCTGCTCTGTGACGGTGGTGTTCCCCTTGGCCAAAGTAGGCCATGGAATTCCCTCCTGAGCAACAGAGGCTTGGGAAGGAGGAGGAGGGAGATGGGGGAGAGGCACCAGGGACCCCACCAGTCTGAAAGGCCACAAGCCTCACTGGAGGTGGTGGACCCACCATCGAAGAAGAACAGAACAACGTATAAGGGGCAATAACCTCGATGAAACTCACCCGGAAAACTCAAATAGACTCGATAGATAGCAAGAAACTCATTCAAGAGTAAATGAGGGAAGGATTACCTGGATGATGGTTGGGTTGTCCTTCCCCTGCCGATGGGGGCATTCCCTAGACATGGTTACTCTGGTGACGGAGGCACGGTGGTTCTAGGGTCGCCAAGGATTATTAGAAGAGGCTGTGAATTAGGATTTTTGATGGAGATTCTCTTTGGGTTTCAGACGATTACCCCTCCAATCGGCGATGGTGTGGCTCCCTTTATACGTTGACAGAGTTCTCTTGTGTCGTCAATCCCCTTCTCCAACGGGCGAGGAGCGTTAGATGCACGCGTAAGCTGGAGGGGGCTGTTAGGGCTTGCTCGGAGATCGCGTGTGAACTGATGTTGATGGAGGAATCAGCGTCGACGATCACGGTGGTTGCCACTAGATGTGGAGGAGAAGATGCCTGCCTGAATTATTTTTTGCATCCCTAAGTTTTTTGATTGAAAGTTGAATTGAAATGGTGTGGGCTTTGGACTGGGCTATGGAGATGGGCTTTGAGGTTTTAAGGGTTTTCGGTTTTTATTTTAAGTTTTAAATGGATTAAATTTAGGTTTTTGTGATTTTATATAGGGGTTTTCGGCTTTAATGTTTTAAGTTTTAAATTGGATTAGATTTAGGTTTAATGAGTTTAAATGGATTAAGGCTTTGGGTTTAAGTTTTAAATTTGATTAATTGAAGATTAGTCCAAATTTTGATTTAATTGATTTTGTACTTGATTTAATTAGATGATTTAATTTTGATTAGGATTTAATTGATTTTGTTTAATTTGTTTGATTAAGGATTTAATTCAGATTTTGATTTAATTGGTTTTTTAATTGATTTGATTAAGGATTTAATTTAGATTTTGATTTAATTGGTCTTTCACTTGATTTAATTAAGGATTTAATTCAGATTTTGATTTAATTGGTTTTTTAATTGATTTGATTAAGGATTTAATTTAGATTTTGATTTAATTGGTCTTTCACTTGATTTAATTAAGGATTTAATTCAAATTTTGATTTAATTGGTTTTTTACTTGATTTAATTTCAAATTTTGATTTGATTTGATTAAGGATTTAATTCAGATTTTGATTTAATTGGTCTTTCACTTGATTTAATTAAGGAGTTAATTCAGATTTTGATTTAATTTTCTTTTTACATGATTTAATTCAAATTTCGATTTAATTAGTTTTTTACTTGATTTGATTAAGGATTTAAATCAAATTTCGATTTAATTAGTTTTTTTTTTACTTGATTTAGGTTTTGCAGACACCCGATTTTGAGGTGACTCATTGATAAAGATTCCAGATGTTGCTTTGGATAGGGCTGACCCTTGAACCAACCCAAACCCATAGCAAGCCCGCAGCCCAATTAGAAAACCAGACGAGTAGGGGAGAGCACCTAGCTAGCACACTTACCTAGCACACCTAGCTAGCACACTTACCTAGCACACCTAGCTAGCACACTTCCCTAGCACACCTAGCTAACACATTTATCTAGCACACCTAGCAGGCGCACATCACAGGCGCTCATACACGATGCACATCCTAGGCGCACACCACTTCGCAGGCTGTAGGCTGCTGGCTTTCCACCTCCCATGGTTGTTACCTCTAGCAACGAATATGCCATGGAATCTTCCAGGCTTTTCGTTTGCGAGGCTCTCCCCATTCCCAAGAGTTACCCATGAGAAAATCCTATATAAGGACACCCATAGGCAACCATAAAGAGGGGTTAGAAATCCTGAATTCAGCCATTTTTCTGTTCTGAGCCAGCTTCTTGCACGAGTTTCTCCTTTTTCCCAGCAGCTTATTTTCATTCTCTAGAGCACTCCCTTGCGTCCTAAAGCCTCCTTGGTCCTTCCAAAGCAACAAGGATCTCTTTATTTCTGATATTTCAAGAAGGAACATCTTGAGAGGTAGGCTTTCTACCTCCTCTTTATCCTGGGAATCTCGTTTCAGAAACATGATAAAACATGCTTGAAAACATACATATGGACTGACTTATTCCATGTTTTTGTAAAGTTTTATGATAACATGCTTGCTCTCTATGCGAAATAATCTTCATGCTAATATATACTTATGTTTCTAGTGTAAAATCTACATGAGTTATCTTCCTTTATCATTTCCTTGCACATAGCATTTTGCCATGCATTTATATGTTCCCGCACATAGAAGCATGCTTATGATCATCATTTACATATGTTCTGATTGGCATTATCCTGATCATGTTTGTTCCTAGGTATTTTGCATGTTTTCATACATGAACCCATCAATTTGTTTTGGATTCGAATGCATGATTTACATGATGATCCTTGGTCCTATGCATCCACATCATATTTTCAGTTCTTAATAATGGCATGAACCCATCAGCATTA
>JAMKQA010002867.1:0-10173 GCA_024699735.1 Posidonia australis
CTCCAGACCATTTGGTCGAAGTCTTCCCTCTTGTTGACCTCTTGACCATTTCGTCGGGGTCATCCCCCTTGTTGACATCTTGACCATTTGGTCGAGGTTTTCCCCCATGTTGACCTCTTGACCATTTGGTCGAGGTCTTCCACCATGTTGACCTCATGATCATTTGGTCGACGTCTTCCCCCTGGTTGACCTCTGGGACCATTTGGTCGAGGTCTTCCCCCTTGTTGACTTCTTGACCATTTGGTCGAGGTCTTCCCTCTTGTTGACCTCAAGACCATTTGGTCAAGGTCTTCCCACTTGTTGACCTCATGACCAATTGGTCGAGTTCAACCCCCTTGTTGACCTCTTGACCATTTGGTCGAGGTCATCCCTCTTGTTGACCTCTTAACCAGTTGGTCGAGGTCTTCCCTTGCCTTCCTTGGAATCGTGGGCGAGAAATCCTCTTGTTGACCTCTTGACCATTTGGTCGAGGTCCTCCCTCTTGTTGACCTCTTGGCAATTTGGTCGAGGTCTTCCCTAGCCTTCCTTTGATTTCGCGGGTGCGAAATCCTTTTGTTGACCTCTTCACCAATTGGTCGAGGTCTTCCCTCTAATTGACCTTATGACCATTTGGTTGAGGTCATCCCTCTTGTTGACCGCTTGACCATTTCGTCGAGGTCTTCCCTAGCCTTCATTTGATTTCACGGGCGCGAAATCCTTTTGTTGACGTCGTCACCATTTGGTCGAGGTCTTCCCGCTTGTTGTCCTCTTGACCATTTGGTCGAGGTCTTCCCATGCCTTTCTTTGATTTCGTGGGCGCGAAATCATCTTGTTGACCTCTTGACCATTTGGTCGAGGTGTTCCCTCCAGTTGACCTCTTGACCATTTGGTCGAGGTCTTCCGTCTTATTGACCTCTTGACCATTTGGTCTAGGTCTTCCCTCTTGTGGACCTCCTGACCATTTGGTCGAGGTCTTCCCCCATGTTGACCTCTTGAACAATTGGTCGAGGTCTTCCCCCTTGTTGACCTCTTGACCATTTGGTTGAGGTCTTCCCTCTTGTTGACCTCTTGACCATTTGGTCGTGGACTTCCCTCTTGTTGACCTCTTGAACATTTGGTCGAGTCTTCCCCCTTGTTCACCTCTTGAGCATTTGGTCGAGGTCTTCCCTCTTGTTGACCTCTTGACCATTCGGTCGAGGTCTACCCCCTTGTTGACCTCTTGACCATTCGGTTGAGGTCTTCCCCCTTGTTGACCTATTGACCAATTGGTCGAGGTCTTCCCCCTTGTTTTGACCATTTGGTCGAGTTCTTCCCTTGCCTTCATTGGATTTCGGTGGTGCGTAATCCTCTTGTTGACCTCATGACCATTTGATCGAGGACTTCCCTTGCCTTCCTAGGAGTTCGCGGTTGCGAAATCCTCTTGTTGACCTCTTGACCATTTGGTCGAGGTCTTCCCTATCCATCCTAGGATTTCGCAGGCAAGAAATCCTCTACTTTGCCTCTTGACAATTTGGTCGACGTCTTCCCCATTGTTAACCTCACGACCATTTGGTCGAGGTCTACCCCCATGTCGACCTCTTGACCAATAGGTCGAGGCCTTCCCGCTTGTTGTCCTCTTGACCATATGGTCGAGGTCTTCCCTCTTGTTGACCTCCTGACCTTTTGGCCGAGGACTTCCCTCTTGTTGACCTCTTGACCATTTGGTCGTGGTCATCCCCCATGTTGACAAATTGACCATTTGGTCGAGGTCTTCCCCCATGTTGACCTCTTGACCACGTGACCATTTGGTCGAGGTCTTCCCCTATGTTGACCTCTTGATCTTTTGGTCGAGGTTTTCCCCCTTGTTGATCTCATTGAGCATTTGGTCGAGGTCTACTCCCTTGTTGACCTCTGGACCATTTGGTCGAGGTCTTCCCTCTTGTTGACCTCAAGGCCATTTGGTCAAGGTCTTCCCCCTTGTTGACCTCATGACCAATTGGTCGAGGTCTTCCCTCTTGTTGACCTCTTAACCATTTGGTCGAGGTCTTCCCGTGCCTTCCTTGGATTCCGCGGTCGCGAAATCCTCTTGTTGACCTCTTGACCATTTGGTCGAGGTCTTTCCGTTTCTTCCTTGGACTTCGCTGGCGCGAAATCCTCTTGTTGACCTCTTGACCATTTGGTCGAGGTCTTCTCCCTTGTTAACCACTTCACCATTGGGTCGGGGTCTTCCCCCTTGTTGACCTCTTGACCATTTGGTCGGGGTCTTCCCTCTTGCTGACCTCTTGATCATTTGGTCGGGATCTTCCCTCTTGTTGACCTCATGACCATTTGGTCGAGGTCTTCCCTCTTGTTGACCTCTTGACCATTTTGTCGAGGTCTTCCCATGCCTTGCATGGATTTCGTGGGCGCGAAATCCTCTTATTGACCTCTTGACCATTTGGTCGAGGTCTTCCCTCATGTCGACCTCTTGACCATTTGGTCGAGGTCTTCTCTCTTGTTGACCTCTTGAACATTGGTTGAGGGCTTCCCTCTTGTTGACCATTTGGTCGAGGTATTCCCTAGCTTTCCTTGGATTCCGCGGGCGCGAAATCCACTTGTTGACCTCTTGACCAGTTGGTCGTGGTCTTCCCTCTTGATGACGTCTCGACCATTTGGTCGAGGACTTCCCTTGCCTTCCATGGATTTCGCGAGCGCGAAATCCTCTTGTTGACCTCTTGACCATTTGGTCGAGGTCCTCCCTCTAGTTGACCTCTAGACCACTTGGTCAAGGTCTTCCCTTGCTTGCCCGCGAAATCCTCTTGTTGACCTCTTGGTCATTTGGTCAAGGTCTTCCCTCATGTTTACCTATTGACCATTTCACTGTGGTCTTCTCTCTTGTCGACCTCTTGAACATTTGGTTGAGGACATCCCTCTTGTTGGCCGCTTGAGCATTTCGTCGAGGTCTTCCCCTGCTTTCCTTGGGTTTCGCCAGCGCGAAAACCACTTGTTGACCTCTTGACCAGTTGGTCGAGGTCTTCCCTTGCCTTCCTTGAATTTCGCGGGCACGAAATCCTCTTGTTGACATCTTGACCATTTGGCAGAAGTCCTCCCCCTTGTTGACCTCTTGTACATTTGGTTGAGGTCTTTCCGTTGCTTCCTTAGACTTCGAAGGGGCGAAATCCTCATGTTGGTCTCTTGGATTTCATGGGCGCGAAATCCTCATGTTGGCCTCTTGACCATTTGGTCGAGGTCATCCCTCTTGTTGACCATTTGACCATTTGGTCGAGGTCTTCCCTCTTGTTGACCTCTTGACCATTTGGTCGAGGTCATCCCTCTTGTTGACCTCTTGACCATTTGGTCGAGGTCATCCCTCTTGTTGACCTCTTGACCATTTTGTCGAGGACTTCCCTTACCTTTCTAGGATTTCGCTGGCGCGAAATCCTCATGTTGGCCTCTTGACCATTTGGTCGAGGTCATCCCTCTTGTTGACCTCTTGACCATTTGGTCGAGGTCTTCCCATGCTATCTTTGAATTTCGTGGGCGCGAAATCCTCTTGTTGACCTCTTGACCATTTGGTTGAGGTCTTCCCTCTCGTTGACCTCATGATTATTTGGTCGAGGTCTTCCCTCTTGTTGACCTCGTGACGATTTGGTCGAGGTCTTCCCTTGCTTTCCATGGATCTTGCGGGCGCGAAATCCTCTTGTTGACCTCTTGACCATTTGGTCGAGGTCTTCCCACTTGTTGACCTTATGACCATTTGGTCGAGGTCTTCTCTCGCCTTCCTCGAATTTCGTTGGCGCGAAATCCGCTTGTCGACCTCTTGACCATTTGGTCGAGGTCCTCCCTCTTGTTGACCTCATGACCATTTGGTCAAGGTCTTCCCTAGCCTTCCTTTGATTTCGCGGGCGCGAAATCCTCTTGTTGACCTCTTCACCATTTGGTCGATGTCTTCCCTCTTGTTGACCTCTTGACCATTTGGTCGAGGTCTTCCCATGCCTTGCTTGGATTTCGTGGGTGTGAAATCCTCTTGTTGACCTCTTGACCATTAAGTCGAGGTCTTCCCTCTTGTTGACCTCTTCACCAGTTGGTCTAGGCTTTCCCACATGTGGACCTCCTGACCATTTGGTCGAGGTCTTCCCCCATGTTGACCTCCTGACCATTTGGTCGAGGTCTTCCCTCTTGTTGACATCTTGACCATTCGGTCGATGTCTTCCCTCTTGTTGATCTCTTGACCATTAGGTCGAGGTCTACCCCCATGTTCACCTCTTAACCATTCGGTCGAGGTCTTCCCCTTGTTCACCTCTTGACCAGTTGGTCGAGGTCTTCCTCCTTGTTGACCTCTTGACCATTTGGTCGAGTTCTTCCCACGCCTTCATTAGATATCGTGGGTGCGAAATCCTCTTGTTGACCTCTTGACCATTTGGTCGAGGTCTTCCCTTGCCTTCCTGGATTTCGCGAGTGCGAAATACTCTTATTGACCTCTTGACCAGTCGGTCGAGGTCTTCCCTTGCCTTCCTTGAATTTCGTGGGCACGAAATCCTCATGTTGACATCTTGACCATTTGGTTGAAGTCCTCCCCCTTGTTGACCTCTTGTACAAATGGTTGAGGTCTTTCCGTTGCTTCCTTGGACTTCGCAGGTGCGAAATGCTCATGTAGGTCTCTTGACCAATTGGTCGAGGACATCCCTTACCTTTCTTGGATTTCGCGGGCACGAAATCCTCATGTTGGCCTCTTGACCATTTGGTCGAGGTCTTCCCTCTTGTAGACCTCTTGACCATTTGGTCGAGGTCTTCCCATGCTTTCCTTGAATTTCGTGTGTGCGAAATCCTCGTGTTGACCTCTTCACCATTTGGTCGAGGTCTTCCCTCTCGTTGACCTCTTGATCATTTGGTCGAGGTCTTCCCTCTTGTTGACCTCGTGACCATTTGGTAGAGGTCTTCCCTTGCTTTCCGTGGATCTTGCAGGCGCGAAATCCTCTTGTTGACCTCTTGACCATTTGGTCGAGGTCTTCCCTCTTGTTGACCTCATGACCATTTGGTCGAGGTCTTCCCATGCCTTCTACGAATTTCGTTGGCGCGAAATCCAGTTGTCGACCTCTTGACCATTTTGTCGAGGTCCTCCCTCTTGTTGACCTCATGACCATTTGGTCGAGGTCTTCCCTAGCCTTCATTTGATTTCGCAGGCGCGAAATCCTCTAGTTGACCTCTTCACCATTTGGTCGAGGTCTTCCCTCTTGTTGACCTCTTGACCATTTGGTCGAGGTCTTCCCATGCCTTGCTTGGATTTCATGGGTGCGAAATCTTCTTGTTGACCTCTTGACCATTAAGTTGAGGTCTTCCCTCTTGTTGACCTCATCACTAGTTGGTCTAGGCCTTCCCACATGTGGACCTCCTGACCATTTCGTCGAGGTCTTCCCCCATGTTGACCTCCTGACCATTTTGTCGAGGTCTTCCCTTTTGTTGACCTCTTGACCATTCGGTCGAGGTCTTCCCTCTTGTTGACCTCTTGACCATTCGGTCGAGGTCTACCCCCTTGTTTACCTCTTGACCATTCGGTCGAGGTCTTCCCCTTGTTCACCTCTTGACCAGTTGGTCGAGGTCATCCTCCTTGTTGACCTCTTGACCATTTGGTTGAGTTCTTCCCATGGCTTCATTGGATTTCATGGGTGCGAAATCCTCTTGTTGACCTCTTGACCCTTTGGTCGAGGTCTTCCCTTGCCTTCCTTGGATTTCGGGGGTGCGAAATCCTCTTGTTGACCTCTTGACCAATTGGTCGAGGTCTTCCCTTTCCATCCTAGGAATTCACGGGCGAGAAATCCTCTTCTTCGCCTCTTGACCATTTGGACGAGGTCTTCCCTCTTGTTGTCCTCTTGAACATGTGGTCGTGGTCATCGCCCTTGTTGACATCTTGACCATTTGGTCGAGGTCTTCCCCCATGTTGACCTCTTGACCATTTGGTCGAGGTCTTCCCCTATGTTGACCTCTTGATTATTTGGTCGAGGTCTTCCCCCTTGTTGACCTCTTCGACCATTTGGTCGAGGTCTTCCCCCTTGTTGACCTCTTGACCATTTGGTCGAGGTCTTCCTTCTTGTTGACCTCAAGACCATTTGGTCAAGGTCTTCCCCCTTGTTGACCTCATGACATATTGGTCAAGGTCTTCCCCCTTGTTGACCTCTTGACCATTTGGTCGAGGTCTTCCCTCTTGTTGACCTCCTCACCATTTGGTCGGGATCTTCCCTCTTGTTGACGTCATGACCATTTGGTCGTGGTGTTCCCTCTTGTTGACCTCATGACCATTTGGTCGAGGTCTTCCCCCTTGTCGACCTCTTGACCATTTGGTCGAGGTCTTCCCCCTTGTTGACCTCATGGCCATTTGGTCGAGGTCATCCCCCTTGTTGACCACTTGACCATTTGGTCGAGTTCTTCCCTTGCCTTCATTGGATTTCACGGGTGCGAAATCCTCTTGTTGACCTCTTGACCATTTGGTCGAGGTCCTCCCTCTTGTCGACATCTTCACCATTTGGTCGAGGTCTTCCCTTGCCTTCCTTCGATTTCGCGGGCGTGAAATGCTCTTGTTGACTGCTTGACCATTTGGTCGCGGTTTTCCCTCCTGTTGACCTCTTGACCATTTGGTCGAGGTCTTCTCGTGCCTAGCTTCGATTTCGCGGCCGCGAAATCCTCTTGATGACCCCTTGACCATTTGGTCGAAGTCTTCCCCCTTGTTGACCTCTTGACCATTTGGTCGAGGTCTTCCCCCTTGTTGACCTCTTGACCATTTGGTCGAGGTCATCCCGCAAGTTGACCTCATGACTATTTGGTCGAGGTCTTCCCCCTTGTCGACCTCTTGACCATTTGGTCGAGGTCTTCCCCCTTGTTGACCTCATGACCATTTGGTCGAGGTCATCCCCCTTATTGACCTCTTGACCATTTGGTCGAGGTCTTCCCGTGCCATCCTAGGATTTCGCGGGCGCGAAATCCTCCTCTGGACCTCTTGACCATTTGGTTGAGGTCTTCGCTTGCTTTCCTTGGATTTGGCGGGCGCGAAATCCTCTTGTTGACCTCTTGACCATTTAGTCGAGGTCTTCCCTTGCCGTCCTTTGATTTTGCAGGCGCGAAATCCTCTTGTTAACCTCTAGACCATTTGGTCGACTTCTTCCCTTACCTTCCTTTGATTTTGCGGGCGCGAAATGCTCCTGTTGTCCTCTTGACCATTAGTGGAGGTCTTCCCGTGCCATCCATTGATTTCGCCGGCGTAAAATCCTCTTATTGACCTCTTGACCATTTGGTCGTGGTCTTCCCTCTTGTTGACCTCTTGAACATTTGGTCGAGGTCTTCCACTGCCTTCCATCAATTTCGCGAGCGCGAAATGCTATTGTTGACCTCTTGACCATTTGGTCGAGGTCTTCCCTCCTGTTGACCTCTTGATCATTTGGTCGAGGTCTTCCCGTGCCTTGCTTCGATTTCGCGGGCGCGAAATCCTCTTGATGTCCACTTGACCATTTGGTCGAGGTATTCCCCCTTGTTGACCTCTTGACCATTTGGTCGAGGTCTTCCCCCTTGTTGACCTCTTGACCATTTGGTCGAGGTCATCCCGCAAGTTGACCTCATGACCATTTGGTCGAGGTCTTCCCCCTTGTCGACCTCTTGACCATTTGGTCGAGGTATTCCCCCTTGTTGACCTCATGGCCATTTGGTCGAGGTCATCCCCCTTGTTGGCCTCTTCACCATTTGGTCGAGGTCTTACCACTTGTTGACCTCTTGACCATTTGGTCGAGATCTTCCCACATATTGACCTCCTGACCATTTGGTCGAGGTCCTCTCTCTTGTTGACCTCTTGACCATTTGGTCGAGGTCTTTCCGTTGCTTCCTTGGACTTCGCAGGCATGGAATCCTCTTGTTGGTCTCTTGACCATTTGGTCGAGGACTTCCCTTACCTTTCTTGGATTTCGCGGGCGCGAAATCCTCATGTTGACCTCTTGACCAATTGGTCGTGGTCTTTCCTCTTGTTGAGCTCGTCACCATTTGGTCGAGGTCTTCCCTTGCTTTCCTTAGATTTCAAGGGCGCGAAATCCTCATGTTGACCTCTCGACCATTTGGTTGAGGTCTTCCCTCTTGTTAACCACTTGACCATTTGGTCGAGGTCTTCCCCTGCATTCCTTAGATTTCGCGGGCGCGAATTCCTCTAGTTGACCTCTTGACCATATTGTCGAGGTCTTCCCTCTCATTGACCTCTTGATCATTTGGTCGAGGTCTTCCCTCTTGTTGACCTCGTGACCAATTGGTCGAGGCCTTCCCTTGCTTTCCTTGGAATTTGCAGGCGTGAAATCCTATTGTTGACCTCTTGACCATTTGGTCAAGGTCTACCCTCTTGTTGACCGCATGACCATTAGGTCGAGGTCATCCCATGCCTTCCTCGAATTTCGTGGCCGCGAAATCCTCTTGTTGACCTCTTGACCATTAGGTCGAGGTCTTCCCTCTTGTTGACCACTGGACCATTTGGTCGAGGTCTTCCCTTGCCTTCCTTGGAATCGCGGGCACGAAATCCTCTTGTTGACCTCTTGACCATTCGGTCGAGGTCTTCCCTTTGTTGACCTCTTGACTATTTGGTCGAGGTCTTCCCTAGCCTTCGTTTGATTTCCCGGGCGTAAAATCCTCTTGTTGACCTCTTCAACATTTGGTCGAGGTCTTCCCTCTTGTTGACCTCTTGACCATTTGGTCGAGGTCTTCCCATGCCTTGCTTGGATTTCGTGGGCGCGAAATCCTCTTGTTGACCTCTTGACCATTTGGTCGAGGTCTTCCCTCCTGTTGACCTCTTGACCATTTGGTCGAGGTCTTCCCTCTTGTTGACCTCTTGACCTTTTGGTCTAGGACTTCCCTCTTGTGGACCTCCTGACCATTTGGTCGAGGTCTTCCCCCTTGTTGACCTCTTAACCATTTGGTCGAGGTCTTCCCCCTTGTTGACCTCTTGACCATTTGGTCGAGGTCTTCCCTTTTGTTGACCGCTTGACCATTTGGACGAGGTCTTCCCTCTTGTTGACCTCTTGACCATTTGGTCGTGGTCTTCCCTCTAGTTGACCTCTTGACCATTCAGTCGAGGTCTAGCCCCTTGTTGTCCTCTTGACCATTCGGACGAGGTCTTCCCCCTTATTGACCTCTTCACCATTTGGTCGAGGTCTTCCCTCTTGTTGACCTCTTAAACATTTGGTCGATGTCTTCCCTAGCCTTCCATGGATTTCGCGGGCGTGAAATCCTCTTGTTGACCACTTGACCATTTGGTTGAGGTCTTTCCGTTTCTTCCTTGGACTTCTTAGGCGCGAAATCCTCTTGTTGCCCTCTTGACCATTTCGTCGAGGTCTTCTCTTGCCTTCCTTGGATTTCACGGGCACGAAATCCTCCAGTTGACCACTTGACCATTTGGTCGAGTTCTTCCCTTGCCTTCCTTTGATTTCACGGGCGCGAAATCCTCTAGTTGACCTCTTGACCATTTGGTCGAAGTCATCCCACTTGTTAACCTGTTGACCATTTGGTCGAGGTCTTCCCCCTTGTTGACCTCACGACCAATTGGGCGAGGTCTTCCCTTGCCTTCCTTGGATTTCGCGGTCGTGAAATCCTCATGTTGACCGCTTGACCTTTTGGTCGAGGTCTACCCTAGCCTTCCTTGGATTTCGCAGGCGCGGAATCCCCTTGTTGATCTCTTGACCACTTGGTTGAGGTCTTTCCGTATCTTCCATGGACTTCATAGGCGCGAAATCCTCTTGTTGACCTCTACACCATTTCGTCGAGGTCTTCTCTTGACTTCCTTGGATTTCGCGAGCGCGAAATCCTCCTGTTGACCTCTTGACCATTTGGTCGAGGTCTTCCCTTGCCTTCCTTTAATTTCGCGGGCGCGAATTCCTCTGGTTGACCTCTTGACCATTTGGTCGAGGTCTTCCCTCTTGTTGACCTCTTGACCATTTGGACGAGGTCTTCCCTCTTGTAGACCTCTTGACCATTTGGTCGTGGTCTTCCCCCTTGTTGACTACATGACCATTTGGTTGAGGTCTTCCCTTATGTTGACCACTTGACCATTAGGTCGAGGTCTTCCCCTATGTTTGTTGGAAAAATCTATTAATATGTTTTGATGATAACAAATGAAATGTGATTAAAGATTAATAATCACTTAAGAAAATATGACAAGTAGTTATTAAAGTCAAATATTCAATTATACACACTTGTGAACCTACATGCCTTGATAGA
>JAMKQA010002868.1:0-15656 GCA_024699735.1 Posidonia australis
GCTTGGACGCCCTTGGCTTCACAAGCATCAAATCATTCCCTCAACCCTCCATCGCATGATTAAATTCTGTTGGGATGACAATGTCGTTGTTGTCCTGGCAGAAGACATGGAGAAGGTTGAGTCTGTCTCAGCCCTAACCCCACAAACTGTTCACTTTGATCCTAAACCAACTGATGTTCTCTTTCGGGTTAATCAGTTTGAGCCGGTTAATTTCATCCCATCGTCAGAGCTTGCCGGCCATTTGGCCACTTCTGGCAACCCCCACTTGATGATCGACAACCTGTGTCGCAAATGGGGATATGAGAAAGGATCACCTCTTGGGCTTTAGGGTGAGGGAATCGCTGAGCCGATTGAAGCCGAAGAATGGTTTGAGAAAGAAGGTTAGGGATACGAGCGAAGCAGTCAGATGAAGGCATCATGGATCCAAACCGCAGTTCCAACGCAGTAATAGTGTCATCAGCTTGGACCTGCTCAGAGGGTTCATGTCAAGAGAACAGTCAGTCAGAACAGCAGAGCATTTGGCAGAGCATCGCATAGAGCACAGAGCAGGCAGAGCAGTCAGCATCTCAGGTTCCAGAGACAGACTCAGATATTGGGGATTTGGACCTGTTATTTCAAGAGCAGCTAGACCTGCTTGAAGAAGAGGCAGCAGAGCATGACCGCAGAAAGAAGGGCAAAGTGGTCGCCATAGCATCACCAGCAGACTTACCAATACCACCCCAGGACCAGGCTTCAATTATGGTCCTGCAGGAAACAAGTGAGAGGGACACTAGACCATTGGAGTTAATCTCCTGTCAGCCGGGAGGCGGGTCTAGTTGGTATTGGCAGTATAGGCCTCACCTTGAGGGTGAGGAGCAGAGCAATGAAGCAAGCACGAGTGGGACAGATGGCGGCCCCACCAATCAGCAGCAGAACAGCCGCCAGCAAACAAGATTTTGTACAATTAACAGAAGGCAGAATGCAGGTGCAACTTATCAGAGGGCAATGACAGCTTTGTTCCACGATCTCATGCATCAAGAGGTCGAAGTATATGTGGACGACATGATTGCCAAATCCAAAGAGCCCGATGACCATCTCACATGTCTGAGAAGACTATTTGAACGCCTGCGGAAGTACAAGCTCCGTTTAAACCCCAATAAGTGTGTATTTGGGGTATCCTCCGGAAAGCTCCTGGGCTACATCATCAGTCAGAGGGGATCGAAGTGGACCCTCACAAGGCTAGAGCTATCATCGACATGCCTCCTCCAACCACCGAGAAAGAAGTTCATGGTTTATTGGGCAGATTACAATATATCAGCAGATTCATTGCACAGCTTACACCCATATGTGAGCCTATATTCAAGCTGCTAAGGAAGAACGCCCAGACTTCCTGGAATGAGGAGTGTCAGGCTGCCTTTGACATGATAAAGCAACTGCTGGTGAAGCCTCCAGTTTTAGTTCCTCCCACGCCAGGACGCCATCTGCTATTATATCTCTCTACAACACAACATTCCATGGGTGCAGTTTTAGGGCAGCATGATGAATCGGGGCGTAAAGAGAAAGCCATTTACTACCTCAGCAAAAAGTTTAGCGACTGCGAGGTTAAATATAGCCCGATAGAGAATGTCTGCTTATCTCTGGTATGGGCCACACAACGCCTCCAGCATTATATGATGGCATATCCGGTTCACCTGTTGTGTCGGCATGACCCAATCAAGTATCTGTTCTAGAAGCCAGCCATGGTGGGCAGATGTGTTAAATGGCAGGTGATGCTATCCCAACATGATATCACCTTTGTCATGCAGAAGTCCATGAAAGTACAAGCCATGGCAGATCACTTGGCCGACCCACCTTTGCTGGAATATCAGCCTTTGCAGACCTAGTTCCCAGATGAGGATATCTTGTTCACAATGGGTGATGATGAGCCAGAGGGGCCTCAGAACGAGCGGCAATGGTGCCTCTATTTTGACGGTGCAGTCAACAAGCGAGGAAGAGGCATCGGTGCAGTTTTAGCAACACTGCAAGGATAGCTTATTCCTTTTGCAAGAAAACTGACATTTGAATGCACCAACAATGAAGCCGAGTATGAGGCTTGCATCTTAGGCTTACAAATAGCCAGGGACCAAGGCGCCCAAGAGCTCCATGTGTTTGGCGATGCCATGCTGGTTATTTCCCAAGTCAATGGTGACTGGAAGACAAAGGACCAGAAGCTGGTATTATATCATGAGCACCTGCTGAAACTGACTGAAGAATTTGAAAATGTCAGGTTTTCCTTTATGAAGTGGGCCAAGAATGCATATGCAGACGCCCTGGCAACCTTGGCATCATGGTTATCGCTCCCAGAGGCACAAGCTATAGACATTTCGGTCACATGCATTGAGCAGCCAGCACATTGTATGCATATCCAAGAGGCGCCATCATCTGCTGAATCGCCCTGGTATACAGATATTAAGGCATTTTTGGAGTCTAGCAACTTCCCCCCTGGCATCTCTGCTACAGACAAGAAGGCCCTGACACGGCTAGCATCCAAATATGTGCTTGGGGCCGGGCAGCTATACAGAAGATCCTACAACCAGATGCTTCTCAGGTGTGTGGACGAAAAGGAGGCAGATGAGTTGATGTTGAAAGTCCATGCAGGCACCTGCGGCCCACACATGAATGGGATCCTCCTAGCCAAGAAGATCATGCTGCAAGGATACTTCTGGTCCACCATGGAGACAGATTGCTGCCACTTTGTCAGAAGATGCCACAATTGCCAGATACACGGCAATTTAATACATGCTCCCCCACAGCAACTGCATAGCATGTCAACCCCATGGCCATTCTCTACTTGGGGCATTGACGTTATTGGGGCCATTCACCCTGCAGCATCTAATGGGCACCATTATATTCTGGTAGCCATTGATTATTTCACAAAGTGGGTCGAAGCGGCATCATACAAAACAGTCACAGCAGCTGCTACAGAAAAGTTCAACAAGAACAACATTATTGCCAGATATGGGGTTCCATTTGCTATTATCTCGGATAATGGGACTAACTTTATAGCAAAGGGGGTTAAAGAGTTTCTCCAGAGTTGCAAAATCAGGCATCACAGATCCTCCCCCTATCGACCTCAGATGAATGGAGCAGTAGAGTCGGCTAACAAGAATCTAGTCAAGATCTTGAAAAAGATGGCCGAGACTCACAAAGACTGGCACGAGCAGCTGCCTTATGCATTATGGGCTTATAGAACCTCCATCCGGACCTCCATGGGAGCAACACCTTATTCCTTGGTGTATGGCATGGAAGCAGTCCTTCCTTTTGAAGTCGAGATTCCATCATTAAGGATCTTGAAGGAGGTGGAGCTAGAAGAAGCTGAGTGGGTACAGGACCGCAATGTTCAGCAAGACCTAATTGATGAGCATAGGTTGCAAGCCCTACATCACGCCCAATGCTATCAGAAGAGAGTGGCCCGGGCATATTAGAAGAGAGTCCGTCCGAGACACTTTGAGCCAGGAGACTTGGTCCTGCGTGCCATACATTCGCCTGATATACGGGGAAAATTTAGACCCAACTGGCGCGGACCTTTTGTGGTCAAAGAAACCGTATCAGGGGGAGCAGTCAGAGCCCGTCAACGCCTCCTATCTAAAGAAGTACTATCAGTGACTCTCAGCTGATCCCAATGCCTTGCACCGTGAGTCATACATCATTGCACAGCATAAACAATTCTTTGCATTCTTGTTTTTCCTTTTATAGTATCATCATTGCCCAATGAGGAAAACTGGGAGCTTGCCTGCAAAAGATGTGTCAAGTCCTCCTCATGTACCACTACCCTAGAAGTCTAGGATGTGAGGGAGAGATTTCAGATGAGTGGGCTAAATGTCCAAATACCCATGGGACCTATATCTCGTGAGGGAGTTAAAATGTTAGGTCTATAAAGAGAGTGAGCAGCAAAAAAATACATAAGACCTTGGGGCATAAAAAAAAAAAGGAAGACAGAAGTAGTAGACAGAAGTTGAGCTCCACCGAGAGAGGCATGTAAACAACCTTACTCCTACCTTTTAGCTTGGAGAGGAGTAGAAGCACGCACTTACAAAGCCCAAAAAAGTCAAAGGGACTAGCCACCCCTTCAATACAACAGAAATAGCAGCCACCCTCCTCAGCATAAGTGTTATTACCTTCAAGCAGGAGTAGGGTCAGTTAGCATGCCTATGAGGGAGAAAAGAAAAATGAATCCTCAAAAGAGTAGGTATAGGACCCTAAGAATTTAGCATAAGGCCCATAAATATGAAGGAGAGCCACAAATAAACCTAGATGCCTAGGTTAGTGCCACATGAGTCGAGGATAGTGTCACCTTCTATCGCAGGCAAAACAGGCTTCCTTGGCGCTGAGGGCACAAATGTATATAGCCAATTCTTTGCATTTGCACAACATTATTTATTTCATTAGCATTTCGGCCAGGGGCATGTCAACTGCCTTATGAGCCGTGTTAGCATTTAGCTAGGGTGCATCCTAGTCAAACATTATTTTGTAAAGCATTTCATTAACATTTCGGCAAGGGGCATGTCAGCTGCCTTATTGAGCCGTGTAAGCATGTAGCTAAGACGCATTTTTAGTCAAAGCATAGATTGCATTCACTTTGCAAGGCAATTTGCTCATATTTCGACCAAGGGCATGTCAGCTGCCTCATGAATCGTGATCTGGGCAAGCGAGCATTCAACCAAGGGTATGATAGTCACTTCTAAAGAATGGAGGAGTTGGAAATCAGAGACATGCCCATCATATTGATCTGATTAACAGATATGGACTTGCAAGAATCAGTAAACCATGCAAAGCAATATCAGTTTTTGTTATGTCCTATCAGGAGTACAAGCATATCTACTCAATTCGAGGCCTCTTCGAACTACTAGCCTCCCCGCTGTTGGTGCCACTAGGAGGATCCTTGCTCAGGGGCCACGTCTCTCTAATCTCCGCCTCATATCTAGCTGTGCAGCCCGAGCCTTTGACGAAGGCCAAAATAGAAGACCTGATGCCAGCACTCATCAGTCGGGCCAGCTCAGTAGTGGATGCATTCGAGCCCGCTACATACTTTTTCAGTCTATCCGGGCAGGGGCTTTGCTTTATGGAGTCCTGGCAGAAGCCGAATTGGCGAAGGACCCGGACTGGATGGTACTCCACGCCACCAGAAAATCCAGGGAGGACCACAAGTCGCATGTCCGTGATGTCAAAAAAGGCAGTGAAGTTCTGTGATGCAGATATGATGCGCCATGTCATAGAATCCGCATCGAGATTCCGCAGCTTGTCACACAGCTCATGCACCCCCGGGAGTGACCTCGAGTGATGGGTGCGGCTGTAGGCCTCAAAGACACAAGGCCGGGGACGCAGAATCTTCACCCCCATGTGAGCAGCAAACCAGACCTGGCAAAAAAAGGGGAATATGGTTAATTAAAGCTCAGCAGAATATTGTTAATGGTCAGATGATCTGCTTACCTACACCAAAGCGCCACATCCATAAAAGTGGCGAGAGCGCCTCGACTCCCGGTCCAAGCCTATAAAAGTTTCAGCAAGCAGGATCGGGGCCAGATAGATTTCGCAAGCCGTTATCGCCCAGGGCCACCTCGATGGCCACAGTTGTCCAGCCATGGCTGAAAATTAGCTCCCCGAGGAAGCGCAGCACGAAGTGGAAGAGCCACAGAGGGTTCGAGGAGCGGTCGCCAAGGATGCTATCAAAGTAGTCCAAGCGTATCATGGGAGTAGGACCATCCCAGCAGACAATGCTTTTCTCGCATTCTTCCTTAAAAAAACCAGTGAGTCGGCTCACGACGTGCACATAACTGGCATGGCAATAGAATACTGGTGGGGACATGAAAGGCGACAAGCTGCAGATGCGCCTGGCCTCCTCCAAAGTGATGGTCATTTCCACTTGCCCGAAGCGGAATACATGCAGATCCGGTTTCCAAAATCGAGCCACGGCGCACAAAAAATGCCAGTTCACCTTTACCTTGGCAATATTGAGGAGAGAAGATGATAAGCCCCAGGTCTTCAATTCTTTTCGATCAGTCGGCGTCAATGCATCAATCCAGCCGCGCAGAGCCTCCGAGCAGAACTTCGGGGTCTCCATGGTTGGATAACTCTGCAAGCATCAGAAAATTCAGCGGTATATAGCATGAGTATGAAGGCATATGAAAGTCATGTTCATAAGAAACAGAATGCAAGAACCAGCAAAATTCAGAAGGATCTGCTAAGAAACAAATCTGTCATGCAAAAAAGAAGAAAAATCTGCCATCCGGGTACAGTACAGAACTGCAAGGAAGAGCTGGCGGCAACACAGAAGCAAGGCAAGAGAAATCTGCTGTAGAAGGAAAAATCCGCTGAATAGCATATATGTAGGGAAAATAGAAAACATAATCTGCAAATACATAGCAAAGATAACAGAAATCTTGCTTAAAATCTAGCAGAATATAGCTATAGAGATCATGCAAGGCATCTGCTGTAAAAGACAGAAAACGAAATCTGCAGAAAATAAGTAAAGCAGAAGAAAACACTTACCATCGTGATGCAGAATCTGTGCCTAGAAAGATCAGAAAATGATCAGAAAGTGTGTGATCGAAGTCTGCTGTCTTTTTCTTCACGAGAGGCGGCGGCACTTCTCGTAAAACACGAGATCTTATAGGGAAGCAGAAGGGCTTTGTATCAGGAAAGGAAACAAAAACGCCATTTCTGGGGACGCACCTATGAGGCGTAGGTCGCAGACGCACCTATGCAGCGCACCGCGGCGACGCACCTAAGCGGCGCCCAGACAGACAGGAAAATTCAGCAGCATCAGTTCAGAATGTTTACCCCGCCAAATCGGCGCCATTTGCTCAACCCAGCTTGGAGTACCTGTTTGCATACAACCTGCACTTACAAAACCCCGAAGGGCACATCGCAAATTCCGGGGATATCTTATACATTTTTCAGAAATGTTATACAGTGTTATTACAGTGTTCTTCAGCAAAATTACAAAAGACTACTCCTCCTCTGAATCTTCCTCATCAGCCGCCGCCTTTTTGCAAATATTCAGCCAAGGTTCTGTTGCCTCGTCGAGCAAGCCGGTAGGACCACTGAGCAGCTGCGGCAGCCTGAGATCGCAGAGCAGAGTCGAGAACCGCCTGGGTGACCTCGTTGTCTGAATAGTCCTCCTCAGACGCCTCCATGGTGAAGTCCCCGCTGCTGGCTACGTTTGCCCTCTCGGCAGGGAAATCTTGCTGTAAAAGCAAAATTTGTGTTAGAAATCAGAATGGCAGCAGAAACAAAAGAGGGAAGCATACCCTGATGATGTTGCGCCAGCGCAGTTCCTGCAAAACAGCAGAAGTATCAGATATAGCCAACTAGGCAGTTTGCAAAATGAGAATTTTACCCGTTTCCGGCGGATGTCAACATAGAAGGCTCCAAATAGCTCCTTGAAGCCCTATGCATTAAAGCAAATGTCAGATTACCGCAGTTCATGCAAAAGCAAGGAAAAACAGAAATGGAAATTTTTGTACCTGAGCCTAGCTAGACGCATTCCACATCTCACGCTGACTATCCCGCACAGCCTCCTCAAACAGGTACGGCTTGCCTGCACGCCTGTACCAAGCAAGGTAGTATGTATAGTTGACTTCTCGAAGGACATGCCTGTCCTGAGAAGCCACGGCAACTGCATGGCGGCGTCTAGCAGCCGAGCGAGTCGTGGCCGGGAGGTCCATGTCAGCAGGAGGAGGGGCAGGAATGCAGAATACATCAGAGAACTGATGCCGCACACGCCAAGGGAGGTAGAGGGCCGACTTCTTCATGCAGTAGAATCTCACCTATTTATCCCTCAGAACACGGCCAGAGTTCAAGGGAGCCCAGTTGAAGCCATCATATTGAGCAAATGGGCGTAGGTGAACCTGTTACAGAAACAGAACTGTAAACAAGCAAAGTGCAACAAGCATGCAAAATCAAAGTTAAAAGGCAGAGGGACTTACATCCTCGAGTTCTACCAGGTCCAGCAGATACCGGTAGGACTCATAGCTAAATACCCCAGCAGCAGCCCGGTGGTCAGGCTCGACCCACTGGCGGGGAAGAGGCAGGAGCTCGTCCCGCAGGCGGATAAAGCAATGTCCCCTGGTAATGTGCTCCATGATCCAGTACTGTGAATGCAAGCAAGACAGTTTATCAAATATAAAGCATAGAAAGAGTTTTGTTTTGCAAAGTAACAGAAGCAAATACTTACAGTCAGCAGAGGGTACAATCCCACATAAGAGCGGCGCCCAAGCTTGACCACATTGTCGAGCCCGCAGATCAGCCAGGTGTAGCTAGCGCCGGCCCAGTCATAATGATCCAGGTGCTCCAGGTTGGTCAGATATACAATCCAGTCAGCGAGGATACATTAGGCTGACGAATCGCAGAAAATCAAGGCCAGCAGCTCTAGCAGAAAATGCCTCGAAACGAAATCTGCCTCCTCACTGCCTGGCTCGGGGTTGGGCCAGAACTTGTCCCATTCCCTTAACCACCCCACAGTGATCATATGCTTCCCCCTAGGCGGCCTAGGAGGGACACGGCCAAGGTGTGCAGGTGCAAGATGGAAGCTGTGGCTGGTCTCACCAATGATGGGCTCGTCACCAAAAGGAAGGCCCGTTAGCAGAGCCCACTGATCGAGCAGAACAGTCAGCTCACCAAAGGGAAAGTGGAAGGAGTGTGTCTCGAACCTCCACCTCTCTACCATGGCTCGGAAGAAGTTGTAGTGGCCGTGGATGATGGGTATGCACAGCAAACCACCAAACGGAGACTGGTGAAGGAGAAAGTCCTGCAGAAACTCCGGCAGACGGTGGCAATGATCGAGCATCGGACCCTAGTGGCACCGCGTGATCCGGTTTGTATCCCCCTCCTGAAATGTCAAGCACATATTTAGAGCTGGGTCAGAAGCAAAAGCACAAAAGCAGATGGCAGGAAGTAAGTTTTAAAGCGTAGAAGTTACCTCGAACTCAGGACTATCGCAGATGTGACGGTCACTCAGCAACCGTCCCTCGAAGTTTCCAGACTCCTGAAAATGCAATTGTCAGCAAATACTGGTTTTGAATACACTTCTAATACTCAGTTCAGGCTTACCTCAGCAGGGATAGCAGGAGTAGAGCCACCAGAGGCCCGCGACCTCGAAGAACTGCCTCCTCATCCGGAACGAGAGCTAGAAGGCATGTCCCACGAAGATTGTGGGATTCCCACCTCGGGAACTGAATCATCCTGCAGAAAGTCAAACAGCAGCAAGAAGCACGATAAGATGTAAAGCGTCGAAATCTGAATGTGGCATTACAGTCATTGGCAAAATGGCAAAATGTTGGGAATTTTAGTAAAAGCAATAGCATATCAGTATTAGCTGGTTATCAAGCAATTTCAATGCAGAGCAATCAACATGAAATCAAAGAAATGCAGCAATCAGAAATTAAACACAGCAATACGGCAATATTCGCCCAAACCAGTGAGTTTCACGGCCAATCATCAGCCCCCACCGTCGGAGTAGTCCGCCAGAGCATCGCCGGTAGCTAGTCAGCGCCACCAGCAGCCCGCGCTTTCCCTTGGCATGCCTGCATTCCGCAGCCACCGTGCGGAGTAGTCCGCCGGAGCATCGTCGGCAGCCAGTCAGCGCCACCAGCAGCTTGCGTTCCCCCTTGGCATGCCTGCATTCCCGCATCTCGTAGCCACCGCGCGGAGCAGCCCGCCGGAGCCCGCAACCGCCACGGCCAGACAGAGCCCACGAGCCTGCAACCGCATGGCCAGTCAGCGCCACCCGCAGCAGTCTGCCACCGCAGCTGCAGCCCGAGCCTGCCAGTCCGCCGCCGCAACCCACGCGGAACGGACTAGCCGTTCCAGGTCCGTCAGGGACCTCCAGCCCTCGATCACCCGCAGCAAAAGAAGAACATGGCAAGCAAAAAAAAAGGGGGGAAGAGGATCGGAACTTACCCTCGCTGGCGAGCCGTGATCCAGCCAGTCCTGGAGGGTCTGATCCATGCCGCCACCGCCAGTCGCCGCTGCAATCGTTCCGCACCTCGCCGACGCGCCTCACGCGCGCACCAACCACGAGCACTCCCTCAGCGCACTCTTCGCCGCCGCCGCTGCAAGGATAGGAGTTGGGTTCTGCCGCTGCAAGAGGAAGGGAGGGGAAGACACAGCCCTTTCGCGTGAAGAGAAAAGAGAAGAAGAAGAGGAAGAGGCGCGAGTTTTGTTTTGTTGGGAGGAAGAAATTTTATTCCTCCGTAAGGCTTATGCATGATGCCTTGGAAAAAAAAACTGAAATGATGCATCAAAGTGAATTGCATCTGCAGCATGCAACTCTTTGCACCACCAAGCAGTTCCAAGCAGCAAGGAGAGAAATTTTGGCAGTTATGGTAGTTGGCCAGTGGGGCCTGCGCAGGAAATAAGTCAGAATGCAAGAGTGCAAAATGACTGTGACATTTGCATTCTAGCCCTTATCATCCCACGGCTCAAGCATCAAGTGCAGAATATGCAGTGTTCAGCACATAGCTCACAAAAAGCACCATGTGGGGTAATTTGTAGAAAACCCCCTACAGTTTGTAAAATTGCAAATTAGTCCAGAAAGGACGCAGGAAGCTTGTTTCAGAGCAGACATCTATAGATAGACAGCAGAATCTCAAATGTCGCCACATAGTCGCAGTACAGCAATCAAAAGTAGATTGGTTGGGCAATTTGCAGTAAAGCCCAGAAGTTGAGGATATTTGCACATAAGTCCTCACCCTTGCAAGCAAAGTGAAGAAGCACAGTAGATGAGAGATTTCAGCATGCATCTCGACAGGAGTGCCAGTCTCCGCACCGCAACCTCAGCAATCAGCTTTGTAGTTCCTTCCAGGGGAATAATCTTGGGGTTATCGCTTTGTTTTCTGGGATCTCATCCTGAGCAGATGAGACCCTTCTTGCCCTTTGGATTTCCGTGGGCGCGGAATCCAGCTTGCTTGACTTTGACCGGGCGGTCAAGGTCATTTGCCCCTTTGGATTTCAGCAGGTGCGGAATCCAGCTTGCTTGACTTTGATCGGGCGGTCATTGTCGTTTGCCCCTTAGATTTCCGCAGGCACGGAATCCAGCTTTCTTGGCTTTGACCGGGCGGTCATTGTCCTTTGCCCCTTTGGATTTCCGTGGGCGCGGAATCCAGCCTGCTTGACTTTGACTGGGTGGTCAATGTCGTTTGCCCCTTTGGATTTCCACGGGCACAGAATCCAACTTTCCTGACTTTGACCGGGCGATCACTGTCGTTTGCCTTTTGGATTTCCGCGGGCACGAAATCAGCTTGCTAGACTTTGACCGGGCGGTCAAGGTCATGTGCCCCTTTTGGATTTTCGCGGGCGCAGAATCCAGCTTGCTTGACTTTGACCGGGCGGTCAAGGTCATGTGCCCCTTTTGGATTTTCGCGGGCGCGAAATCCAGCTTCTTGGCTTTGACCGGGCGGTCAAATGTCCTTTGTCTTTCCTAGGCTTTCCCTGGCTTTAACCGGGCAGTTAAAGTCCTTGGTTTCTCGGATTTCCTTGGGCAGGAAATCCCGTGGCTCGACCTTTTGACTTGATGGTCAAGGTCCTAGCCACTTTCTCGGATTTCCTTGGGCAGGAAATCCCGTGGCTCGACCTTTTGACCTGATAATCAAGGTCTTAGCCCCTTTCTCGGATTTCCTTGGGCAGGAAATCCCGTGGCTTGACCTTTTGACCTGATGGTCAAGGTCCTAGCCCCTTTCTCGGATTTCCTTGGCAGGAAATCTCGAGGCTCGACCTTTTGACCGGATGGTCAAGGTCCTAGCCCTTTCCTCGAATTTCCCCGGGCAGGAAATCCAGTTGTTTAGCCCTTTTTTCTTTTCTCTTCTGGATTTTCGTGGGCGGTGAATCTAGTTGTTCGAGCTTCTGACCGGGCGGTCGAGGTCCTTTTGTTTTCCCTTTTGAGTTTTTGCAGGCACGAAATCTCTTTGTTCGCCATTGGTCCGTGCGGACCGGGCCCTGCTTTGCTTGACAAATAATTCTTTTTGTCATGGCCCCCTTTTTTCTTGGGCTGGTACCCCCAATTACTCGGTTGACAACCGTCACGCTGTCAGGCGCCCGTGTTGACAGGGCTTGTTAGCTTGTCATATCCCGTCTCTTTGGGTGATAACCTCATAATCCGGTTGATGAGTTCGACAACTTATCATTTTCTTACGTTGTTTTCTTCTGTTTGTGTTTTCAGCATGAGCGTTTATTTTGCATTGGCTTTCAGCATCGGCTTTCGCATTTGCATCTTGCATTAGCATTGCATCCCCAGCATTTAGACCAGTAGGTGCACACATTTTGCATTTGCCCTTGCATTTGGCAACAAGTCATGAATTTCGGTGCATCCGTCGAATAAGTGACTTATCGCCTATAGCAAACACCATCCTTCTGCAACCTCAAAATGGGGGTATCTTGTCAACCCTGAGCATCGGTCATGGTTCCCTTCGTCCCTCGACCTCTCTCAGGGAGGGGCATCTGTAGACACCCCGATTTTGAGGTGATTCATCGATAAGATTCCTGATGTTGCTTTGGATATGGCTAACCATTGAACCAACCCAAACCCATAGCAAGCCTGCAGCCCAATTAGAAACCAGCAGCACTTTTACCTAACGCACCTAGCAGACGCACCTGCCAGACGCACCTAGCAGACGCACCTGGTTGACGCACATCCCAGGTGCATAATGCTGCGCAGGCTGCGACTGCTGACCTTCCACCTTCCTTGGCTGTTACCTCCAGCAGCGAATATGCCCGGGAATCTACCAGGCTCTTCGTCTGCGAGGCTCTCCACATTCCATGAGTTAGCCTTGAGGAGATCCCTATAAATAGAGCTCCATAGGCAGCCATGAGAGAGGGACCTGGACTGAAGAGTGACTTTCCTACAGCACTTTTCCTAGAGAGAGCAGAGCTCTTTTGCTAGAGAGCCCAACCTCTACACGAGTTCCTCCACCAGTCTAGCAGCTTATTTTCTTTCCCTGGAGCACCCTCTTGCGTCCTAGAGCCTTCAAAAGCAACACGGATCTTCTTAGTTGTGATATTGCAAGTGGGAACACATCGAGAGGTAGGCTTTCTACCTCCTCTTTGCTTTTTTAAAATATTATGTCAGAACTTAGTAAAAGCATGCTTAAAATCTTATGAATGATCTGTTTTGTTCCATGTTTTCGATGTTTACATGATAACATGCTCGCATTCTATGCAAATAATCTCCATGCTAATCTATGTTTTCATTTCTAGCATGAAATTTGCATAAGCATAAGTTTTATTGCTTCCTTGCATATAATATTTTGCCATGCACCCATGTCTGCCATTTGCACGTAGAAGCATAAACACTTGATCATCATATTTACATGTTTTGATTCAGATCTTGCTGATTCTAGAATGTTTCACGTTTTCATGCATGAACCCATCATTTGTTTTGATTTCAAATGCTTTGTTTTCATGATGGTTATTGATCCTGCACTCGCATCATGTGTTTTCCAGTTTTTATCATGGCATGAGCCCTTTTAGCACTTGCATGAATCTTCCTTGCATCTCTGTCGGGTGGGATCTGGATCAGGTTACAGTCTGATCCAGACTCCCTGGGACGCACCAGTCAGGCGCACCCCACCCGCGCACCAGTCTGACGCAATCTATAGGCGCTCCAGACTGGCCAGAGATCAGAGCACCTGTATTTTTATGTCTCTGTTTGCATGGCTTTATCGCAGAGTTTTAAGCTTGTTTCTTTCTGATTGATTCTCTGGTTTACCGAGATGCCACCTGGGTGTTTTTCAGCTTTCAATCAAACTGCTTTCCATTTTGTTTTCTCTGCTTTGTATTCAGTTCCAGGCTGAATCTGGTAGACTGGTTGCACCTTACTCCTTTGTGAGAATCTTGTGCATCAGTCCATGATCTAGTGGCCTAACTGGATCTTGCACTTTTCATATAGCTTCAATAGGTTGGAACCTGTGTGAGGCTATTGGCCCTTGAGCACAGGGTCCATTTGCATTTGCATTTCATGTGTTTTAGATGCATGTTTTCCTGAGTTTTATTGAATGATTTCTACTGCATGTTTTCCAGAGTGCATCCTCTGATGTTTTGCTTTGCTTTGCTTTCTGTGTTTTACACCCTACATACATTACTGGTCCACCTAGACGCACATACGGGGCACACCAGACTGACACATCAGTCTGACGCACCAAACAGGCACAGTGGCCTGTTTTCAGTAGCACACAGCATGTTTTCCGTGTGTTTTGCATATTTTCTCGACCCGATTTGCTTCTGGGCTTTTATCTGATTTTCTTCCTTGATGCATTAGGAAGGCACAGATTTGTTTTCAGCAGTTTTCTTGCATTTAGTTTGCATTTAGGCATATAGCAAGCAATGATGAGAAATCACTCAACATGATACAACTTTGATTATGTTTATGCAATATCCTTGCATTATGCACTTGACCCGAGAATATGAGTGATAATCCTGAGCATTAGGACACACCCCCTGCACATCATGCACCTATTAGCATAAGGCACTAAGCATAGCATGGCATATCGCCCTCGGGCGTACAGTAAAAGGCTGAGAAGCCGATATTTTAAGCAAGAGAGAAATCATTAGAAGACCGATTTATCGGGCAAACCCGCCATCGGAATCACCTGCCTGGTCTTCTCTTGCTGTCGGGGCACAGCAGTCGAGCCTGTCTCTCCCCAAGGCTATGTGTTTTCTTGCCCACCTCCTACTGCGACTGTTTCAGTAGTAGCTACCCCCCAGTTTGAACAATTGGGATCTCAGCCTTTTGCTCCTGTCTCTGTCTTGCCTCCTTCCGTTGGAACCACCAGCGATGATCCCGCGACCGTGCAGATGCAACAGATGTCGGCCCTCGCCCAGCAGTTGTAGGGATTAGCACTGGCGTTCCAGCCCTTCTCAGCTTTGTCTTTTCCAGCTCCTGAGTTGCCTGCGCAACCGGCTTTAGGACCACAGTTTGCACCTACTGCACTCCCACCACAGCCGTCGCCATCCCTTATCTCTCCGGCAATAAGGGTGTCGGCATTACCATCTGTTACACCAGCACAACACCCACCTCAGCATGCATCCCTCCTATCTGGTGGCCAGCCTCCTAGGCCGGCGGGAGCATTATTATCTGTGAGTGTTGACACCATCCCGGTCCAACAACTCTTGCTCCCACATTCTGCACCACTAGTTGCACCACCTCCTGTTTTTCCTTCACCCTTTTATCACACACAGGCCTCGTCATTTATCCCACAGCACACTGCACCCTTGCACGGGTACACTGGCCATCCTGCCGTAGCACCAGATGGCGGAATGGTGGATCCGGAGGAGCCCTTAGGGGCGACCCATACAGTGTACGCGGCACCCGCCTCTGCTGCACAGTCCACGGCTGCAGTAGCTCCAGATGCTTTCCTCGCGAGAGTAAACGATCTGGAGCGCACTCTCCGACAAGTGCAAGGTGGGGACTGCCATTCCTACCAATTTCGGGACCTCTGTTACTTCCCAGAGGCGACTCTCCCCCCGAATTTTCATATCCCGGAATTTGAGAAATATAATGGTAGGGGCTGCCCAATTGCCCACCTCAAAGCCTATTGCGGAGACCTCGCTCAGCTTCAGGCTGACGAAAGGTTGTTGATCCGCTTGTTCCAAAAGAGTCTCACGGGGCCCGCGTTGAAGTGGTTCACTTCCCTCAACATGGCCAC
>JAMKQA010002869.1:0-19876 GCA_024699735.1 Posidonia australis
GGAACCTTGAAGCAGTTCGTTTTCACTGGTGCCTCTTAAGGCTTTCAACTTTTGTTTTTGGCACTTGTGAATGTGCAGGCTGAGAATTCCATTGAAAAATTGATAGAAAATCATGATTCCCTATTTGAAGGGCAATAATTATGATTGTCAAACTATTCAAGTGAAACAGATATCTGGTTGAAGGGTTCTTTTGGGTTGACGGTCTGGCAGAATCATACAAGAGGTGAACTTGAGACAGCTGACATTTAAGCTTTTAACTGAAACTTAACTAGTGTCACAATTTGAACAAACGAGTTCCCGAAAAGGTTGAGACTTGAGAGGATTTTGTGGAAGCTTAAAACATGTGTCCGTTCTAATTAAATTTTTTGGAGGAAATTAGGGAACTGTATAAAATCATACGTTGGAATGACTTGGATGCCAGAAGTATGAGAACCATATTTGTTGGCCGAAGTCCCTGCATATACAAAGCAGTGAATGTCTTGAGAGGGCTAAATTATTATGTTTTGGTAGTAATGTAAAGTTGCTTGGAGTTTGTTGTTACTGTACTCTTAATTTTCTTATACAAGTCACATATTTCTGGTTATCATAGAAATTCAATCTTATATGTGGTTTAATTTACAAAATAGCTACGTGATTTTTCTTTAATTGTTTATTTTCATCATTACTTCCTACCTTGACTATGATTACTCATTGAAACTATTCTATTTGCAAGTGCAATACTTTAATGTTATATTGCTATCATGTATTGAAAGTCCTTGGCCACCACGACTTTATACTTCTCAACAATTCAACAACATAATTTTTTTGGACTTTTAGTCACTTATTGTGTGACAGGACATTATTTTTGTAATATTCAGATAGACTTTAAACACTATTTTTTAGTGATTGTAATTTTTTATTAATAGAAAGAAATACAACTACAGATTAACCCAAGAAAAAAGAATACTTGCTTTTAGTTATTTAGGTTTTCTTGAAAGTTAAGAAATTGACCTTACAGACTTAGGAAACATTTGCTAATGATTTTCAGAAAAGCATTCTAACCCAATAGTCAGCTAAGAAATGATGGGAGTCGTTTTTACAGGAAAGTTGAACCAAACATGCCACGAAGCATCAATTATTTTAAAAAACAACACTACTTCTGTGTACAAACTTGGGGAAAAATGCAGCTCTTTGGAAAAGTTGATGGTTGTTGTCTTTTCAAGAAATTGGCTAAAAGATAGATTTTAGGCCAGAGTCTTTTCTAGAATCATTACCAAACAATATCTATTTTATTCATTTCTAGTTTTTTAGATTTTCTCAAAAGTGATGATTCAGGGTAGAAGCTTAGAAATTGAGCTTGTAGATTTGACGGTGAAGTTGAAAATTTAATCTGTTACTCGAATTTACTCTCTTACCCAAGAAAGCAAGAACATAAAATCAGGTGGTTGTGGGTTGAGAAGACTATTGAAATATCCAAAGCACAGGCTTTTTAGTTTTGTATAACTCTGCCATGTTTGGTGATATGGATAGACTTGCATTTGGAGATTTCTTACAAGTTTCTTAATCATTGGTGTACTTACACGTTTTCCATTATTTAGTTTTACTGGTTTCTTCTTTCAGAAATGTTGACTTTGGTAGTTTGATTACAGATAGAATACCATGTTTTCATTTAGATGTCAACAAATGTTGGTATTGAAATGTCTTGTATCAGTTCTCTTTTTACTTGTGTTGTAGGCTACTAAACTATGTAGGAAACTTACAGTGGCAGAGTGGTGGACTGCATCCCACACTAGTGGGTCCGAGCATGTTTGGTCAACTTAGACTGTCAAGGATGTACTTGTAAGTAATAATGATTATAATTAAAGTTATTTTAATAATATGCACTTGTATTTTATATTATCTTTAACTAATTTTTTGTGTTTATTTATACAGGATAGGTACACCTTCTTGTATCAAGAAAAATATGAAGACGATAATGTCGATGAACACCTAACCTTTGACAAGAAACTTTGGAAGCAAATTTCAATGGAAAGGAACGTGGGTAGTTCATCCAGAAAGCAAGACTTGGGTGGTTTGGATTTATACTACTCAGAAGATACGACTATTGGTTCTTCCACGGCTTCTACTGGACAGTATCGTCCTACGCCTCAGGCTTCATTTGATTCGGAGTACTTCAGTTCTCAGTTGTCACAGATGGCAACTACATTAGAGAGTTTCAGATCCGACATACACTCAGAAATAAAGAATGAAATAAGGATTGAAGTAAGGAATGAAATAAGAGATGAAATACATGCTTTGGAGGATCGACTTCTAATGTAAAATTTGATTTACTTTTATAATTTTTGGTATATATAAATTGTCATGTTGAATTCAATATTATAATTTAATCAATGTTCATTACAATATATATTATGTTTGTTTTTTATAATCAGAAGATATACCAACGAGCAAGAAGAAGATTTGGCAAATGATGATGAGGATGATTTCGAGGAGTATAGATGTCATCGTCGCTCCATCCATGCATCATCCTCAAAAGGTAAAGGAAAGTAAGTTGGTTCCCGAAGAAAGTGATATGTAATATATTGTTTTGCCTTATATTATATTTATTGACTTGTATTAAGATATTTCAGTGTTTTATTAGCTACTTTTTTGTAAAAACTTTGAATGTGTAAAATCTTATGATGTATAATTGAATGAATTTTTTTTTTATAAAATCTGTATATGTGTAATTTAATGTACTTGTGAATGTATTTGAATGTCATTTTACCAGGTATATGAATATAAATTTTAGCAGGTTCAATTCTATAATGTACTGTTTTATTTTATTTTTTAACTGCCCAGTATTAGCAAGGACATTTCCTCGCTATATTCTCGCAAAAATAACGATATTTAGCGAACACTTAGTTAGCAATTTGCGGGGAATGTCCTCGCTATATACTCGTGATTTCATCGCTAAAACTGGAACGACGATACAATCTCATGATATTTAGCGAGCATTTACGGAGGAATTACGAGGATCTAGCGAGGACATTACGAGGAAATATTTTCTCGTAATATCCTCGTTAAATTTACACGAGCACATTGTGAGGATATATCTCGTAGTATTGATTTAACGAGTTACATAGCTACGAGGATAATTATTCCTCGTTACGTCCTCGTTAAACTTTGTAACGAGGATTTTGCGAGGAATTTGCGAGGACATATTGAGAAATATTATCCTCGTTAAATGTAGATTTTCTTGTAGTGGCATCATCATGTTGGTGGCTCGGACGTGTGGACGCTTGCGGGGTGTGCGTGGAAGCCTTGGGCGTTACGAGCATTTGTTAGCGTAACCGGCGAGAGCCGTTTAGAGACGTGGAATGCACAAAGGCTTTCGCATTCTGGTATGTGGCTTGCATGGCATGAGTTTCGGACGTGCAAAAAAATGTGTTCGTGCACATGAACGTGGAGGAGTTCGATCATGAACGTGGATTTTTGTTTAGTTATTTTCTTTTATTTTATGTTTGGGTTGAGTCTATTTAAAGAGGGACCTACCATTATAAGAGAAGGGGGGTCTTAGTGTAGAGTTTTTTTTTTATCTTCTTGTATTTTTTTTACTTTCCGTAATAATACAAGAAGATTTTTCTCTCGCCAATCGACTTCTTTTCTCCACCATCGAGCAAATTACAGATCAACGTGGCCTTCAACGAGTTCTCTTCCTCCTTCGATGGCCACTGCTTCCTTCTCTCTCTCTCTCTCTCTCTCTCCTTCTCATCTCTGCCTTCTCTCTTCCTCCAAGATGGCGGCAACCTCCCCGTTCTCTTCTCCGGTATCACTTTCTCCCTTCTTTCCGTTCTTCTTCCTCCTCTCTTTTTCAACGTAATGACGTCTCCGCCATGCACCTACAACTGCTCTCCTCTAGGCAATTGTTTATTGAATTTTTTGCATGAATTTTACACAAACCCCCCTAGAGAAGGATGAAATACTTCAGACACCCATATTTCCTGAAATAACTCACGAATTAGGATCTCGACGACACTGTGGCATCTTCTATCATTTCATCTTCGGTTTCCCACACCCACGGGTTACTTTCTCCTTGCGGTCCGTGAGATTCGAATCTGGGAAGGAGGTATGAGTTTCACCCTTCTTAACCAACTGCACCATAGCAATTGGTTTGTACATATACATCATTGAAAGCATCATTAAGTTCATCAAAAGAGAAATCACTAACTAATTCAGATATCTCAAATTTTATAGCCATGAAATATATATTTGCAACTTCCTCAGCATCACTTGAGTCATCACTTGCACTCATTAAACTTGATAGGCTTGTTTTTTCTTGTCACCACACGACTAGAAAAACAGGAAATCGTGAGGACAAATGTCCTTACTAAGTCCTCCTAATGTCTTCGAAATTTCCTCGCTAATGACCATTGCGAGAACATTGCGAGGACAATAAGTCCTCACTTAATGCATCATCGTTAAATTTCAATTGCGAGTAAATTTCCTAGCGAAATCCTCGTAAGAAATTTTACGAGGACTTGGCGAGGACAGAAAGTCCTCGTTATGTCCTCGCTTTTAGTCGTAATTTCCTCACAATGTCTACGCTATGTTATCATAAAAATTTTAAAAAAATAAAAAATAAATAATTGCGAGGACTTAGTGAGGAAAATGTCCTCGTAAGTAATAAAAAAAATAAAATTTTCTATTAGACACGTATTTCATATCAGCAACGTAATAAAAATAAAGCCACAAAAATGAGAGAAATTAGAAGAAAAAAGTAGAACAATGAGATGAGAGAAATTGTGCAGAATAATTCCATGAAAATAGTTTAGAAGGAAATTGCAGAAAGAGATGTGAAAAGACACAACACTCAATTAGAAATGAAAATAATCAATAGAAGATTGTCTCGCTTACATATTATAACAAAAAATAATAATAATATCAAACAGAAAACAATTGCCCTAAGTGGATTGGCAATGTCTTGTCTGTACCGAGCACTAAATTCCTATATGGACCAAGCAAATCAACTGGCTTCCTAAAGAAGCACTTCAATTGCCCTGAAAGCATCATAACGGCAAAGTAAGTTGAATAACAATTGCCGCAGCAAAGACTTCAAAATAAGTTTAGAGCGCACAGCAAGAAATCACCAGAGAAAAGTTCACAATGAGTTGCAGATGCACTCTGTTTACGTCATAATGAACAAAAGAGGTAAAATTAAAAAAAAAAATAGTATAGAAGAAAACGAACTGGAATGACAATGATGCAGTATCTGGACCGCCTCAACACTCATCAATTGTCATGACCTAGTCATCCAACATTGCATTTCCAAAGATGATAGATACAGAGGTTGGCAAAGCATAAAAGAACACTTCACAGAATTCCAGTATTAAAAAAGGTTTTCATACTTCAGTCCCATTTGATAAAGTTTTTGCATAAAAAGATAGTACAAGAATCTAGATAATACTAATAGTTGAACTAAACAATGAGTGAAATAACAAGAACAGAAATGACATAAACAATATTTTTCTAATGGATTGGATTACCCCTCTATATTGTCCGTAGAAAATTTAACTGAATGCACATAACATTATAGCTTATTACAAAAAATCCAAAGCAAGTGAACCAAGATCTAAATAAGAGAAAGTGGCATCATAAATTCTGTTTTAGGTACAAAAGTTAAACAATCCACTTGCCAAACAGGAACAGAACCATTCGATTGTTTCATCAACCCAAAAAGGATCATCTTCCCAGCCTTAATGACAACATAGACAATCGAAATCTTCCAATGTAAATCATGTAAAAAATTCTCATTTTGCTAATCTGTTATGATCCGTACCAGTTTCCACTTTCAATAATAACTCTATCAAAAGAAGAACAAGGACAAGGAAAAGATATACTTGAGAGAGAACAGTACCATTATCAACATTCAGCTGAGAAAATAATCCTACTGGAGAGCTACTACGCTTGATCAGGCTCGACCTTCCACCGCTCTTCGCCTGCTCCTCCGCCACCGCCATCGAGCTCATCATCCGATACGGGCTCAAAACTTCCACTTGACAAAATCCTGACATGAAATTATCAAATTCTAAATGTACTTGTTCAAGATTTTTTCTTTTGAAAATATTCAACATCAACTTCATGAAATAAAAAAAACAAAGTTTATAAATTCATGTGTCAAAAAGAAAATACTAGACTTACAGGCTTACTACTAGTGCTAAGAACAATTACATATGTATACACCTATATTCCTAGTTAACTTCAACCAATAATAAACTTTCATAAGCAAAAATTCATTTTTTAGATTAAATCTCGGAATTTTCATGAACCTGAAATAACCACGGAGGAAAACACAAGTCACATCTATTGTTATTACTTGTACAACAACTACACAACTAAAATAATTTTATATGAATTTGTATAGATGAGGTTATGAATTTTTCATTTTTTTTTTTTAAGGTGGGGGAGCAACATGTGTTGTGCTGGGATTCTGGGAATTTCCAAATTGAATTTTCCTAGGTATATTTAGACCTAACATTACGTAAATTTTATGCTGTGTGAGGAAAGATGGGTCTAGCTCAATATCAGGTATAACTCTTGAAGAGGCACTGAGTTAGCGTTAGATGTGAGATTCTTTTATGAGGGAGCTGAGCACAGCCCCTGTGATTATCTCCAACATTACAATCTTCATATTTAACTTCTAAAAAGGATCTCTTAGGGTCTTCTGTCTATCTCATCCAGAAACCAATGTAAGTGGAGCACATGTTTTTGATGCCCGTTACATGTTCTGTAAATGCCATCTATTTTAACATATTCTGCTCAAGTTAGAGCAAATAAAACCTGAAGATGCTCTATCATCTTTTGTATTAGTGAAATCATCACAGGCTTCTTAATGTTACCTACTACATTGTAGTTGTTTATGATATTATCTAAATAGAAATATTCTCAATGTGCAACCTGTATTTTCAAATTGAAATCATCACAAGCTTGTCAATGTTGTTTATGATATTTTCTTATCCAAACTGACAATGAAAGTTCTTAGCAGTTTCAAGCTGATGTATTTGTTAAATTATTCTTACTTGACCACTGCTATTCTTATTTTTTCAATTCTTTTGCTAGGTTTCAATTTCTAACATACTTGATAATTATGGTGAAGTATTTTATCACAAAGGTTTGTGAGTGGTGTGAGAGATGACTGGAGGAAGGTAGAGTGGGAGTTATCATCTGGTTAAGTTTTATGTGTTTGTCAGTGCTAGCTAGACTTTATAGGAATAAATTGTAGACTTTTTTCCCTGTTTAGTGTGACATAATAAATGTGGAGTGGATTATGAGGCTGGTAAAGGCTTGGACTAAGAATGCTTACTCAAAGATGATTCTTGATGATGTTTGTGTTCAGGATGATTTGAATGAAATGCATTTCATGTGGAGAAGGTGCAGAGAGTAAAATCATTGTGGTGTTTCTAGAAGATTCATTACCTTAGACCTCCGTCTTGGCTGTTTGGCCATTGGATGTTTGATCTAGGGGAGAAATATATGTATATATTAGGACTTGGATCGACTCTAAAAAGAGGAAAACAATATTCGACAAGGGCTAGAGGAGGTGGAAATCTTAGCACTAGAGTGATCACTGAAGTGACGATTGTGTAGGACGGGCTGACTGATCTCGCTAAGTGATCCCCACAAACCCCAGCTCCTAAAATTCACTACAACAAAACTACACTCCAACACAAAAAACAAACAAAATTCCAAGAAAGAAACAGTAAGCGAAATCGAAATCGAACCTACGAAGCGGGTGTCGTCGTCGACTCAGCCTCGAGATATTTGCAGATCCTCTCGACCTCATCCCTCCCCTTGGTGCTGTTCTGCATGAACCTCTCGGCGCACCTCTGCTCCACCTTCCTCGCCACAGCGGCGATGACAGACGTTCTTGGTGACAACGTCCATGGTCCGGTTGGGGGAGTCGACGACGGTGGTCTCGACGTAGTGGCAGACGACGGAATCGTGGCCAAGGAGGCGACAGAGGGGGAAGTGGAGGGTGGGGGAGCGGACGGTGATGGAGTGGGTGGTGTGGAGGAGGTCGTGGGAGGGGTCGAGGCCGCGGGAGAGGGTGTGGACGTCGGTGATGTGGTTTTCTAGAGGAGGAGGAAGGAATGGAGACGGAAATGAGAGCTGGTGTGGCTTTGGGTGAAAAAGGGACGGATGTAATTTTAAAGCACTGTTGCGAGGATATATAGCGAAGACATGTCCTCGTTAAGTCCTCACTAAATAAGGTTCCTCGCTTTGTCCTCGTTATTTTTCCTCGTTAATATATTACGAGGACATGTCATCGCAATATGTTCGCTAAAAGTCCTCGTAAAATCTGATTTTTCTAGTAGTGTCATTTCTCTTTGACGTTTTCATAAGGGAACAATCCTTAATCATGTGTTCAGACTTCTTACAATTGAAGTATGTTTTAACATCGAAGCACAAGTCCTATATGCTTATTTATAAATCTCCAAAGAAAACAGTAAATAAAAGAAATCTAGCATTTGCACCTCGAAGTACCTCAAAGCAGATGTTTGCATGGACATCTGTTCATCCACTGATCTTTAGAGCCTTCCAACAAACATTTGGGTAGACATGTGAAAATCCTCTTGCATGAAGCACACTTTTATCAGTCGTTCGAAAATTTATTGTTATTGTCATGCCTTCCAGCAGACATGTGTTTTTGGCCTAGAAATTGTTTTCAAAACAAAAATCTCCTATATTCTTACAACAGACACTCCACTAAAATAACAACAATACAAAAGATCTTCAACTAACAAATTCAAACCAACCACATTAACCACAGTAAATATCTTTAAAATTGAAAAGAACAAATCAATTTGAAATTTAAAATAAAATCCAAGACATCATCAAAATAACATATAAATTCTAATAGATACAAACATAAGTATCCAACCTTGGATATATCATTATATACTAGTGAAAAGCACATGCATAGTGTACTTAGAATTAGATAAAAAATAATATTTTAATGATGATATTATATGAATATAATTTTGCATTTTTAGATATCAAGGTTAGATTAGAAATATTTCTTTTAAACTTAGAAGTTAATTATTGATATTTCTTATTAATTTGAGTCAATGTAGATATCTTGTCTCTATTTTTAATTCAAATGAGTTAATTATGAGAAATTTAAATAGAATTTGGAATGATTGAAAGTTAAAATTAAGCCAAGCTTGCAATATTAATAATTTGAACATTTGTTAGTTGATATCTTACTTCCATACGTTGAAGTTATTTATATTTAATCAATGAATTTACTTACACTAGTTGATATTTTTAATTGATAATACTTTATGTACACACTATGTAAATTGTTGTGTATCTTATCTTATTTAACTAATGCATATCCATTATTAGCTCTAAAAATAGGCAATGAAACAAGCAGTAGACAGACCAAAATATAGACGTGTAATTATTCATACATGTACCTAATCTTTTGGACGAAGAAGGGATAATGATAGACATGGAAATCGGATCGGGTCGGTCCAGGTCCGGTCTAGTCTGGATCCGGGAAAAGATTACGTAGGTCGGGCCAGACTAGGTCCGTCGTGGGCTGTGGGCCGTGCTAGGCCTAACGGGCAGGTCCGCCAAGGTCCACGGAGTAGGCCCAGTTTGGCCCACGAAAGTCCCAAGACTGGGTCGACCCGTCAACAGTAAATTAAAAAAAAAAAAAAAACAAACAAGGTTGCCCGTCAACAGTAAATTTTTTTTAGACTCGATGGACTGACCCGATCCAACCTGATCCGTTGGCTCGTAAACCTGACCCACATGCGGACCATAGATCGTACCGAACCTATGATTTGTTGCAGTAGGCCCGATCCGACCCGACCTGGACCAACCGACAGGCCAGCTCCACCCGGTCCAAGCCCGAGCGGACCGCAACGCCCGGACCGACCTGAATTCCATCTCTACCTGTACCGTCGTGTTAACAGCCGTATTCTCGACAGCGTGTAAGTTTTGCCACTCTAAGTGGGCTACAGCCTACATATGCGGATTTTAGGAACTTTAAAAAAATGTTTCTAAGTTTTTCCTTTTTGAAATGGAAGACATGTTCTAAATAAGCTAAGAAGAACGAACGCCTTATGTATCCCCTTTTGTTTATGGGATTTTTGCTTGGATATACTCAAGAACTTCTCGCTTCAGTTGTAGATATCTAAATAAGCTGCTTATTTCTTCACTGTCAGCACTCCGACGAAGAGTTGTAGATGTTCATAGATTACAATCCCGGTGTTGCTCCTTGCGTGATCTCCTTCTCCAACGACGATGAAGCTCTCCTTCTCCCTCTCTTCCTCCGGCAAATCCTCCTCTTCCGCCGCCGCCAAGAAACAACCCCAGCCCTCCTCCACCGACGACAGATCCCGGTTCGTCACCGTCTTCGACCCGTCCGAAACCCTAGCCACGGAGCCCTCCAAGCCCGTCATCGCCCCGCTCGAGAACACCAACCAGTGGCGTGCCACCAAGCGGATGAAGAACCTTGTTCCTCCGTCTGACCCCGCCTCCGACGACGACTCCACCCGCTTCGTCGTCGAGCACATCTCCGTCGACAACGCCCCCGGCGACACCACCCTGTACGGCCTCAACCTCCGGTCTAAACCTAGGAGTGGTGAAGACGGCGATGCTGCTGCGGAGAGACTGGAGACGGTGATGTCGGACGACCAGAGGTTTCGGGTGGAGATGGAGACCCTGCCGGAGGACCGGGGGATGGACGAGTTCGCCGACGTGGCGGTGGAGGACTTCAGTAGGGCCGTGCTGGAAGGGTATGGGTGGAAGGAAGGGCAGGGGCTTGGGAAGAATCCCAAGAAGGATATTGCGATTGTCGAGCAGAAGCGGTGGGCGGGGACCAGTGGATTGGGGTTTTCGGGTGATTTGCCGGGCTCCAGCATGAAGGAAAAGGGGAAAAACGGCCGGTCGGCTAAGCCTCCTTTACCTCCTTCCAGTTCCAGTGGTGCAGACAAGAAGAGGATTGTCAGGGTTATCTCTGGTAAGCATGTTGGTATGAAAGGGGAGGTTTTGAAGACCACTGCTAAGTCTGATTACGAAAGTGTTGTATTGAGCATGTTGGAAACTGGCGAGAAGATCGCTCTTGGAGTCGATATGATTGCCGAATTGGGGTCGGTGGAGGAGGAGAAGTGCCTGGCGAAATTGAAGAAGTTGGATATAAGAAATGGGGATGGGAGGAAGAGTGATAGGAGAAAGGAGAAGCGGAGTAGGGACCGTGAACGTGGTGGGGTGGTGGGGAGTCGAGGGTTGAGGATAAGCCGCATCGTAGCAGCAGCAGCAGCGGTAGGGAGAAGGATACAGTAAATTGGCTCAGGAGACAGATTAGAGTTAGAGTCATCAGCAGGAGTGTTAAGGGAGGTAGGTATTATCTGAAGAAGGGAGTGATCATGGATGTTATTGCTCCTTTGACGTGTGATGTATCAATGGATGAGGATCGGGAGCTCTTGCAGGGTGTTGACCAGGACATCCTTGAGACAGCACTTCCACAGCGTGGTGGAGCAGTTCTCGTACTGTTTGGGAGGCACAAGGGTGTCTTTGGGAAATTAGTGGAGAAAGATAAGGAGAAGGAAACAGCCATGGTTCAGGATGCAGACAGTCGTGAGATGATAAAAGTACGAATGGAGCAAATTGCAGAATATGTTGGAGATCCTGGTGATATTGGGTACTGATTTACTGATTTCTTTCTCTGCTGATGCTTGGTCAATTGCACAATTCATTACTAGATGGAAGCGGAGCACTCTGGTATAGAAGTAAATTCTGAGAGCTCGTTGTCATTATTCAACTTCTTCAATTCTCTGTTAGATAGAAGAGGATTTACAAATTAGTACACAAGTTAATCATTTTGGGTAAAAGATTTTATGGTTATTAGTGGCTTAGTGCTCAATTAAAGTGTATGCTATGTTGTGTTAAACTCTTATTATTCATAATTTACAAATCATAGTTCTTTTCATTAACTATAGGGCATCGCTGTTCATACTCCATACCTTATCCTAGTCTATGATTGAAGAAACATTAAAGAATAAACACCTAGACACATTTAGAAACTTCCTAGGATAAAGTCTCGAAGTAGCTTTGTCATTCCAAATGCCTTCCATTTGGAATTGCCAATTGATCTATGGAAAGGACAGTAAGAAACAACATGGTAGAGGTTTTCTCTCCGGAAGGAAACAGGTAGGATGAGTAGCCAAAATTTACTGAGAAAACATTCATCAGGAGTAGAAAAGTCTAATCCAAAATAAATAAATAAATAAAAACAACAGCAAGAAAAAAATTAGACTAAAATGTCCCTTCTGTAGAGAGCCCTGAACCACGAACCAACAACGAGCCTGCAAACCTCCAAGCATTTCACATGGGATTTAATTTTGTGTTGGAAAATCACTTATTTCTTGCAAACCAAACTGTCCAACATTGTTGGCATGACATGACAAAGAAGTATCTAAAACCCAGCACTTGTAATCCCTTAAAAAGATCCCAGAAATATTATAGGAAATAGAAATGAATTTTCAGTGTATCTTCGTACCATTGTACCAATACACATCCAAATACTCTTAGCATAAGAAGTTAAGGACATTTAAAGAAAAGATGGTCAGCCATTTCCAACGCTTCCCCACAGACCAAATATCCATTGAATGACCTTTTCTGAAGAAGGTGCTCTGTGAGAGCCATCTCCTCCATACACACCTTGTTATAAATATACAAACCAACAGGGGCCATTGATGTTCCAAGTAATCTGCATAAGTGGGTAAGCTGGCCTATTGTGTGCTATAAAAGCTATATCTTTAGTAGCCTTGTGCACAGAAAACACAGCATCAGAGAAGCTAGCGCAGACAAGAGTGTCCATAATTGGCATCCAATTCTGAAGCAGCTGCAACTAATCTAGTGGAGGTTACTGTAACTTAAATCTTGTTCACTGATATGGTGGCTTTCTTTCTATATTTTTTATCAAATTGAAATAAAAAATATTACCAAAATAAAATAGAAACTACATGATAAAAATACAAGACAAGAAAGTACCCATCCAAAAATATGAAAGACATAATGCAATTATAACTTGGCTTTTACTAGGTTGAAATATAATCCAGAATATCACAAACAAGATCCTTCACCATTTCCATGCTGCAACATTGACAAACTGCATCAAAGAGATATCTTCTCTTTAGTTTTTGCTGTGTTCAGCTTTGGTTTGTTTCCTTGTCTTTGTTAAATATCTTTCTTGATTGAAGAAAACTCATGGATTTTATTGGTCATCGAAGAACATGGATTCTATTTCCCTCTGTGTTTAATTTGTTTTTGATGGTTAAAACGTTTAGCCTTGAATTTTGTCGGTCAAGCAGGGCGAACACAAGCCAGACAGACATAAGACTGGCAGTTGAATGTTTTTTTTTTTAAGTTTGGTGCTTATGAGTTTGTCATTGGTTGATTACATATTTCGGACTATGAGTGATTTTAAAAAAAAAAGGTATTTTGGTTTTCGCGCTGAAAGGTAAGTAAAGGGGTATTATATTCCTGTTTGTGCTTTTTGCTGTTTGATATCCCAATTAGAACCATTATGGTGTATGAAACCATGAGTAATTGGTGATTGTTAAAAACAAGGAGATGAAAAATAAAGGTAGTGTTGCATTCTTGGAATAGTCCCACATTGAAAAAGTGAGGACTAGGAGTTATGGTTATATATAAATGGATCTCTTCATTCATTGTCAATTGATATTGAGTTGGATGTTCAAATTTCTAATATGGTATTAGAGCCAAAAGAGACTCAAATAAGACCCAAGTCCACACACATTCACCTATGTTTAAAAGACACTTGTAACTTGTTGGACCTAAACTAGACTACAAGTGAGGAAGAGTGTTGGAATAGTCCTACATTGAAAAAGTGAAGATTAAGACTTATGGTTATATATAGATGGATTTCTCTATCCATTGCCATTTGATTCTGAGTTAGATGTCGAAATTTCTAACATGTATATTTGAAATTGATTCCATCCGTTGGATTTAAAGGAAAACTAAGTAGTGCATACTTTTTGTTATTTATCAGCATGCAAAATTATATTTCATTCTTGTTCATAGAACTTTAATCCTTTTTTGCACGCAAAGTGTTGCCAAACTTTAGATTGGTTGTTTTATTCAATTTTTGTATCATTATATGGTGGAGGATGGATATTATTTAATAATAATCATCCTATTCTTTCCTTCAAAAGAAAAGCTGCTGGTAACTTTTCTTGAATCACTGTGCTACCAAAATACAATTTGTTTGTTTCCTCTTTGGATCACATCGCCTTTCAGTTCAGTGTGTCTGTGTACAACATGAGATGTCATCTGTTGTGTCTGAGTTGCCAATCTCTTGGAGCTGATTGTTGCATCATTTCTCCTATATATTTGGTGAATTTATTGCTTATTTTATGTTTCATAGTTTTTGAGTTATTCTGATTGTTCACAGTGATTCCTCGGGTTCATAGTGCTTTTGCTCATCTCTCTGCTACATAATTGGAGCATGTGGTTGTCAGGTAGGGCCTGTGCAACATGATGTGGGGATTATTTTTGTCATCCTACTAAAAGAGAACTGGAGTACGGATTCATGTCCATGCATCTTAAAGTTCAATTTCAGCAAAGAGTGAGAGAATCAAAGAAAGCTTAGAACTTGGAAAATTGTGATCCAAGTTTGAGTGAAGATGTTTAATCAGCGTTTACGTATGTAGTAAGACCCTAGAGTTCAGAAGATCACTATCAACGAGAATATCGTAGAAGTGTCCATATGCAGTGGTCTGTAAGGCCTGAGTTGTCGCTGGATGAGATTTGGCACTAGTAAGGGTCAGTAGCTGTGAATGAAAGACATCCAAGCTTGACAGTAAAGGCACATGACGTCAGTCCATGATGTAAATCCTTGCAGAAGTGCTTGTCGTAGGAGGCAGTAAGCTTTTTTCCTTAATGTTTGAATTATTATTATTACATACTTCAAAATTTCAAAGATTTTTAAGGATTTTTCCTCCTTGTTGACTTATTGTTGTTCCTAAAGCTGAGGATTTTTTTTTAAAACAAATCGTAGAGCATGCACTAGACAGTTGATTCTCGTTGTCTTGCACGGAAGACGATCTGGTAAGTAGTTATCACCTAATTAGGAGAGCAATAGGAATAGGTAAATATGGTAATTAGTATTGTGTAGCCCACCTTCAAGAGAAGAAACATTAGGCGGATGAGAACTGGTCGCAATTTGCCACTAGTTTCGTGTTTGATATGTCAATATCAAAATAGATAAGTTTGGTGGTCAACAATTTAATGATTTAGATAAAATGGGTTGCCCTTTTTCGGATACTGCAACGTGATTATCATGAAGCCTTAAAGGAAGCAGATGAGCAATTGGTAATTGATCGTTTTGAGAATTTTAGGTCCCTTCATCAATTCATTTTTGTGCATATCAGATTGTCGAGGAAAGTCATTTGAGTCATCTGTCCTGGGTCTATGCGGTTGGTAGTCAAGATTTTCAATTGTTTGGAGATGTAGTCCTCCTCGATACTACCTATAACGCTACAATGCAAATAAGTATCCACTGATTTTCATTTTTGGTACATGTAGTGTAAACCATCGTAGTTTTTTTTTGGCAGTAGATTTTTGGTTGACCACATTTGCCAAGTGCATGGATAGGACTATTCGAAATTTATTCATCGACCAAGATCCTCCAGTAACTCATACTATTCCAAAGGAATTTCAGAATACCATTTACATTTGTGGAGTGCAGGGATACGACTCTTCCAACTATGATCATCTATCAAGATCCTGCAATACGTCATGTTATTTTATCATGCTATTTTAAAGGAATTTTGGAATACTACTCACAGATTCACTATTTGGAACAGGACGAAGAATTTTCCTTGTAAAATAGTTGCCATATGCAAAAAGAAAGAAATCATGTAGCGGTGTTATGCAGTAGTGTAATTCTGAACGTTCTGAGCAATTTGTACTCGATTGGATGATGCGTATTTGAGGAGTATTTTTTCTATTATTAATTTGACCAAGTAAAGTATATAGCTAGCTCATTGGATACTTTTTTTTTTGGTGACGTTAGCTCATTGGATACTTTAGGTGGAGGGTTTTTGGGTTTGAATCTCAACGAAAATAGGTACGTAAAAATAAAAGATTTGAGGAGCAGAATTTGGGCAACAATACATGATTCAATGATGATTGTTAGATATTTTTAAAATAAAATAAAAATGCTTTCTACCTTCACCCTCGCACTCTCTTTTGGAAAGACTCTAGGGGTATACTAGTGCTTGAAGACTCTATTGTGAGACTTGATAGGCGGGAGAGGAATGATTTTGTGCTCTATTTCAATTATTTCTTGTTAGATCCATCATTAATATAAAGGGTGATTTGCTTTGACGTCTCCTTTAAAAAGAAACGTATCACCGTCTCAACAGATCCTTTCCCAAGCGTAATTTTTGTCACCATTATTTTCTTCTAAATGATTATTAAATGGTGGCACTTGTTTCCCAAAAATGACCACCATGGGTAATTTAGTGTAGATCCTCTTAAAGGCTACAAAACCACAGTAAATGCTAATTGGAACTGGTTATTTCTCTCGTATTTGTTCTATCGCCTCTACCACCTTCATGGATCCATTGTGCTCTGTTACATCAACTAATTTCCATATGGAATAGCTTTTCAGTTCAGAGGAAGATAAGGTCGTGCGTTTCATTTCATGTCAGGCTTTTGTGAGAGATGAGATCAAAGTGAAGAAGAGAAGTTAGCAACCAATCACGAGGTCGAAGGCATCCAATTCATAACTCGGAAGGGATTCACAAAACAAAAGAAATACAAACAAAAGATATTTGGAAGTCATACTTTGAGGTCAAAAGGTTAAAGCCATTTTTCAGAAATGTGAGGACGACAATGATATATTTTTAGACAACTAACATTTACTTTCTGACGTCAAGATACGTCACCCAAATTTCTGCGCTTGTGATTTCAACATACCTAGGTTCCTTTTCAAACATAAAACTGGATACCATCAACTCTGCAATTAGTTGATAATTTAACTTCATCAACTTCGATTCATAATATTTTTCAAATACAAGCTTTGAATTCAAAAAAATGGATAACTTTCACTCTCAAGAGATTTAAAGAAAAGGGACCATCAGCACCAAGTGCCGCCATTTCTAGCCTCCAGTGCTAGCAAGGCTTGTTATAGAGGGAGCAATGTGGCTGTATGAGTACATACAACTAACAATATTGTACGTTTCTGATTTTATTTATTTATAAAGAACTTATTGAGTGTATATTATTATACTACAAATTACATGTACTTAGATTTTCATCACAATTCTATTACTATAACCTCTTCAGTTTTAGATCACACTAGCTTCGCATGGTAATGGGAACTCTGATGGTACAGCTTAAAATAGCAATATTAATCTAAGCACGATTTCCTTCAATTATTACAGTAAGGGTTGGCATCTCAACATGATTTTAACTCCCACCAATGTCTGAATTTCCTGAAGTTGGGAAGAGAGATGAAATTGGGAATGATTGCACGAAGTAAAAAGTAACCAAAGACAATTAAACAAGTTCAAAGAAGCTGGATAAAGAAAGAAAAAAGAGAACAATAAAAATGCAATTCTTACTTCGTTTTTTAACATCTGAGAGCATGAAAACTCTGTTCTAGAATTATTTTGTATTTCTCCAAACGAACAGATATTCTACAGCAACATTTGCAGTCTCTCCAAATAATGACGAACAAAAGAAATGGAGTTCAAAGTATATTCCATGTAGTCTGCTCTCAACTATTGTTTTAATAGAAAATGACAAGTACATATTTCACTTTTTTTATTGCGACAAATTCCTATTGTTCCAGTCTTATGGAAAATACAACACAATAATTAAAACTTCAAAATTCAGGTAGCATGTCCACAAGTTGGGTAAATATTGCACCATGTATTTCCAATAAACATTTCACTTTCACATTCCATCTAAACTGAAAAGGTATCTCTAAGAATCTACCGAGTATTGTTTGTTGGTTTTTAAATGCAATCGCATATCACCAGAAAAATACAGATTCTTTTTCCCTTGCCAATTTGTAGAAAGATAACCATATGCTAGCAGTTATTTGAACAGCATGAAACTTTACAGGCTAGAAATTGAGAAGATGTTCATTGAAGCCAATTTTGTGTTTGTCAACAAAATAAACTTAATGAAGGATAAGAAACAAAACAGTACGCTGGAAAGTTTTAATGCTCTAGTAGCAAAGTCAGAAATATAGAAATCAGCAGAATTCCCACAAATCAAGTAAACATCTAACATTATTTATACTAAAGAAGTCCCTCAAGAATTGGAACGTTGCTACTGGTATTTACCAATAGATTTCAATGAAGAAAGGAAGAACTTGTTTATTATCATAGCTTGTCTCTTAAACATATTTGAATACACGAAGTGAATAAGGTCCAAAGATGCAATTCAAATACTTCTTTGAAGCACATATTTTCAAAACCATCTGAATTTGCAAAACAGCACGACGCCATATAAATGACAGCGAATCAGTGATCACATCTATATGAATCGATATAACAACAACAACAATTACATTCTCATATTGTTCACTCAGGTTATAAATGATAAGAAGAATGTTAACAAAATCATGAACCACAAAGAATTGAAGAAAACCCCAATATTCTGTTAACCAACAAAGTCGCTCAATTTCCATAAAAGAATCATGTTACAAGAAAGAACACCCCAAAATCCTCGACTTCGCCACAACAGCAAAATGTACATGAATCTCAACGAATCAAATCAGGACCGTATTACCAAAAAAGGGAACAAAAGTACATGGGACATAAACAAGTACCTGTCAAATTTTCTGGGGCGGAAGGATCAGAAGAACCCAAAGCAAACGAAGAACCCCAAAATGATGAGCCAGACGATGTGCACGAGGAGCAGCGCCTGTCCGGATCCGCCACTCCCCACCTCGCAAAACCCCGCCCTCACCACGCGTACGCCGCTGCACTCGGCGTCGGCGCACCCGCACCAGTAGGTCACGCCGTCCTCGCCGCATACAGGGTCGGGGCGGAAGCAGCTGACCGGACACGACGCCGGCCTGGACCCCGTCTCGGGGCATGCGTCCCATTCGCCGTGGTGGTCGGTGGGGAGGCGTAGCACGGAGGAAGAGGGGGAGGAGGGTTCTGGTCGGACTGGGGAGAGAAGGAGAGGGAGGCAGATGAGGAAGAGGAGGAGGAATTGGGAGGGGAGGGGAATGGAAGAAGAGAACATGGGGTTGGAAGAGAGCATGGTGGTGGTGATGGTTGGACGGCTAGAGATTGGCCGGCGTCCACCAAGGAAGGGATGGGAAAACCCAAGCGAGTCGCTGTTGTTGTTCTCTATTTACTGCAATGGGAAGGAAGAGGGAAAGGGAAAGGGAAAGGGGAAGGGGAAGGAATAGGTGCGGTAGTTAGTTGGTAGTCACCAGCCACACGCGGAAAACAAGAAGAGGTCAAAAGTATGGGAATATTGCAGTTCACCCCCTCTTTTTACCGTGGGAGCGTTTGTTTGCAGCTCCATCGCTCGGTGCAAACAGATCGGATACGGTACGGATATGGGTGTTATCATATCCGTATCTATTTTCGAAATGCAGATACGGATACGAATACAGATATCATACGGATAGGAAATTTACATATCCATATCCTTAAAAAACGGATACGGATACGGATACGGAACGGATAAAAGGGGATCGGATACGGATAAAATCGGATATAAAAACGGATATGGCAATATACACATTACATAATTAATTAAACAATTAACAATATTTTCATATAATTATATATTTTAAGTTATTTAGTATATATGAAATAAAAATAATATATATCAAAAATAAAAATAA
>JAMKQA010002870.1:0-19660 GCA_024699735.1 Posidonia australis
ATCAAAAAATCAATGATGCGTGTGTAGAACACAAATAACCATGCATTTTATATAAAACGCCTCACTTTCAGCATCTAATGCACCAAGATTCCAAATTAGTCGTGTTAAATGTGTAAAACTATGCATCTTAAATAAGACACATCACATACTACGTTTTAGACCTGGGAATCAAAAAATCAATGATGCGTGTGTAGAACACAAATAACCATGCATTTTATATAAAACGCCTCACTTTCAGCATCTAATGCACCAAGATTCCAAATTAGTCGTGTTAAATGTGTAAAACTATGCATCTTAAATAAGACACATCACATACTACGTTTTAGACCTGGGAATCAAAAAATCAATGATGCGTGTGTAGAACACAAATAACCATGCATTTTATATAAAACGCCTCACTTTCAGCATCTAATGCACCAAGATTCCAAATTAAATCCCCGACCTAAAACGCTACCAAAAATCTAGATCGTCACATCTATGTCTGGGGAAAGGGTAGTTCAAGTCTCTTCCCAGATAACCCTTGGTAAAGTTCTTTATCCACATAATTTTCTATTAATTTACTTTCCATCAATACCATTAGCAAATAGTTATATTGTTTTGTGACCTTTTTTTTCCTTTCAATTGCACCTTTCAAGATCTACAAACAAGATGAAGAATTAGTTTGAACCAAGAGCATGAATATGGTATATACCTGTTGGCTCGTGTTAAGATACCTCAAAGACCAATACCCTAGGCTTCCACTGCGGAGTCTCCACTTTAACAGCACTGTCGTCATGATCATCCATTTCATTGCAAACTTCAACAGGCTCTTCCTTGGATTTCTGTTAGATCATTTGATTATAGGTCATGTCAGTCACGTAAGCATCATTGTGCTACCTATATGTGTCCATCTCTTACTATTAGTCAAAAGTTTATTTCAATTAGTTCACTGTGATATCTGAGACCCTATTTGTGTGTCATGTGTGTCTAGTCATAGATATTACGTTATGTTTATTGATAACTATTCAAGAGTTTCTCAGGTATATCTTCTTAAGGATAGACTTCGTGTTCTTGATACAGTCAAACTTTTTTTTTGCTTAAATAATAAATCAATTTTCTATTACTCCTAAAGTATTTTGTAAAAATAATACTTTAGAATTATTGTAATTCTTTTAGTATTCCTCGTCAGACTTCTTATGCTCATACATCTAAAAAGAATGGCGTAATAGAGCACAAACATCAACACATCCTTGATGTGACCCATACCATTATAGTATAGATGAAAGTTCCTAAATACATGATATTTGATGTTTTTACAGCTTCTTATCTCATTAATAAGATCTTGTCTTCCCGTATTGGTAGTGAGACACTCCTTAGAAGGCTTTGTGTTCATATAGAGTTATTTTCACTACCCCTAAAGATTTTTGGATGTATTGCTTGACTTCGAGTCTTGACAAGCTATCTTTTCGTTCTCTTAAGACTGTCTTTGTTTGGTATTCTTGAACTCAAAAGAGATACAAGTGTCATCATCCTCTTTCTCGTCAATATATTGTCTTCACTAATGTTACCTCCTTTGAATCTCAGTCATTTTTTGGCTCTACTACATCTTCTTCTAAGGGTGTTCTTCTTCCTATACCTGTTAAGGAGTCTGTTCATGCCAAAGATAGATCATTTGTTATGAAACGCAGTTTGCCTCATCTCCTACTAAGCCAACTCCCACGTGTGGATCCACCTTTGTGTGATCTTGATATTTCCATTACTCTTCGTATGTTCATTCTATTTTTCATTTTGTTTCCTATGATCGTCTTCACCCTTCATTACACAACTTTGACTTGCCTCATTCCTCTGAGTTTATTCTTAGGAACTACCAAGAAGCAGTTCATATCTCACATTGTAAGGCAACGATGGACGAAGAAATGCAGACAACCTCTCGTGGTATATGGGAATTAATTACACTCCCTATTGGAACTAATATGTCGGCTACAAATAGATCTTCGATGTGAAACATAAGCCAGATGGGTCTAATGCTTGCCTATTTGCTCATGACTTCACACAGATATGAGGTTAATTATAAAAAGACATTCTCTCTTGTGACTCAACTGAACTCCTAATTGCCGTAAATTAGTCATAGGAGTTATATCAACTTGATGTGAAAAATACTTTTCTATATGATTTGATAGAACAGGTGCACATAAGCAACTTTCAAGGTATAATGCTCAAGGGGAGGATACTCCGAAGAGTTATCTATGGTCTTAAGCAGAGTCCAAGCGCTCAATTTGAAAAATTCAGTAGAATTGTCATGGACAATGGCTTTCTAAGATGTAGGATTGATTACTCATTGTTTATCAAGAAACAAACCAATGGATATATTTTCTTAGTCGTGTATGTTGATGATATTCTCTTGATTAAAAATGAAATTGCAAGGATCAACAAGACAAAAGAATATTTGAAGAGGCATTCTGTTACGAAAGATATGGGAAAACCATAGTATTTTCTGAGAATTGAGTTTACCTATGCCAAGGATAGGATGAAATTATCCCAGAGGAGATGTGCCCTTAACCTCCTCCACGAGACTAGTCTTTTGGGGTGCAAGTCTAGCCTTCTAAGACGACTCGTCAAAGTCCTTTAACGATGCAGCTAAATACAAACGACTGATTAGGAAGTTGATTTATTTGACTGTTACACAGATATTTCATATGTTGTTGAGCTTCCCAGTTCATATATAAGCTTAGATTGGTCCATTGGTAGGGGACCATTCGTGTATTGGCATACATTAAGAGTACACCTAGTCAAGGTCTTATTTACAGGAAGCAAGGCTACACTCAAGTTGAAGCATATTTTAAAGCAAGAAACAAAATAAGATGTCTAAATCCAGTGTAGAAGCAGAGTATAGATCCATAATGTAGATCGCATATGAGATAATATAACTCAAGTCCTTACTGGTTGAGCTTGATTTTTCTGTAAAGGTTCCAATGTTTATGCATTGTAACAATCAAACAATAATATTTATTGTTAACAATCTTACATTTCATGAACATACGAAACACAAATTGATTGTCGCTATGTGCATAATATGGTAATGAGAAGGATTATTAATACACTCAATCTTCAAAGCAACTAACAGAAATCTTTACAAAAGGTTTAAGTATTTGGGTGTTTGAAATCCTTTGTAGCAGCATGTTTAATACATATGATCTAGCTTGAGGGGAAGTGTTAGTTGTATATATAGGTTAAATGAGTAATTAGATATCCATGTAGTTGGTATCCCATAAATATATGTAATCCTTCTCATAATAAGATATGTGATTATTTTTTTCCCTAATCTAACAAGTTTAAAGGATAGAAAAACAAGATGCATAACAAGCTGTTGGAAGAGATGATTTTTTGGTAGTATGACTAGTCCAATATTGCAATATGTAGGTCTCTTTTGGTAAGTAGTGCTATGTAGGGTTTTTGTAAAAAAAAAAATCTAGCATGATTAGTTTTTCCCTTTTTTTTTAATGAATGTACTTGCATCTGACTGTGATGTTACATGAAAGTTACCCTTTTGTCAATGGTATGTTATGATGCGTTGTATTTCAGGTATTTCTGATAGTGGAATCCAATGAAGATTTCGAAGTTCCCTTACATTGGAGAAGAAAAGGCTACAAATCACACGAAAAGGACCATCTTGTAATTACGACTAATACTATCTTTACCACTACAACAACTTATGAAATGGACGTAACAGATCGGCTTTATGGTAGAGAATGTCAATATTGGTAAGGAGATTGCTGCAACCTTCAAGATTATGATCTACTTGTATTATTTTTCTCCCCTGTACATATGTAGGAGAAGCTTCATGTTATAATTGAATTTATTCTATTTTCTTACTTTAGAACTTTGATACCGTTAGACATTGTATAGTTAGTGTCATTGGTTATATGGGTAAATGGATATTCATTTACTTAGTATGGCCTATAAATATGTAACTAGTGTATCAATTCATTGTTTCTCTCTAATTCTAACATGATATTAGAGCATAGGCCTAAAAGAGGAAAAAAACAACCCAACCCTAGACAATTGTGTCGTCCACCTTTCCAACCTTCCCTCCTCACTGTCGATACCATGAGAGAGTATCGGGTACAATGAGAGATTCCTTCACTAGATAAGGAAGAGGAACACTCTCAAAACATGAGTCATTGGAGTCATAAAACGGCTAAGACTCAAAGAAGGTAACATCAGTAGAGATATAGTAACGTTTAGTGACACGATGATAACATCTGTATCCTTTTTAAGTTCTAGAATATTCCACAAACACATATTTAATTGAACGAAGTGAATGTTTGTCAAAACTTAGAGAAAGATCTTAAACAAAGGCAGTACAATCAATTTGAGGTAAATGAAATAAGAGAGCATCAAGACACAATCTAGTAAAAGGTATAGCTCCACCAAAATCAGTAAAGAGCATCTTGATAGGTAGCCATAGGAATTACATCATACTACAAATATTTAAGAATATACATATGCAACATGATAGTGAAAGCAAATTTACAATATATCTATGTTTTCTTTCTACAGCATTATTCTTTTGAGATGTGTGAGGACTTGTAGTTTAATGTAAAATTCCTAACGAAGCACAATAAGATTGAAAATCTTTTTAAACAAACTCCAAAAATATTATCGACATGAAGAATTTTAGAAGCAAAAAATTAATTGATAATTTCAACTAAGAATTTTTTAATAACATCTAGTACATGCATTCAGTCTTTAAGAAAATACACCTATGAAACTCGAGAATAATTATCATTGAAAACAATATAATTACAATAACAAGAAACAAACGTGACACGAGCTGGACCAAATATCACAATGAACTAATCCAAATAAAGATTTACTAAAACAAATAGAAGGGTGTCTGTAGGTAGCACGATGATGCTTACCCAACTACCATTCCTTCAACTCCTGTGCATCCTTTACAGGTCTATCAATGCCGCCAGCAAATACATCCACCACCTCCTACTAAACCACCACATCCATCTACAGATCCATCTTCCTCAGATCTTCGTGACTGCATTGCTCTTCAAAAGGATAAACGATCTACAATTGTTTATCTTATTTCTAATTTAGTTTCCTATGATTGTTTTCACCCATCATTTCGTCACTTTACACTGTCTATTTTGTCCCAGGAACTACAAAAAGACCAGTCTTGTTCTTCAATGGAAAAAAGCAATGGATATAGAGATGAACATAGTGTTATCTCATGATATATAAGGTTAATGTAGTTACATGTCGTTGGGTCTACACTATTAGGTATAAACCTAATGATACTGTCGATCACAATAAAGCTTGTCTAGTGACACGTGACTTCACACAAACATTTAGCTCGTCTAGTGGATCGCTAAAAACGTTCTCACGTATTGCAAGATTAAACTCTATTCATGAGCTCCTCTCTGTCTCAACAACTATTGAGAGTTATGTCAAAAATGCGTTTCTTTATGGTAATTTGACAAAACAGGTACTTATGGAGCAACCTCCTAGATATTTTGCTCAAAAGGTGGATAAAATGTCTTCTCAAAAAGACTATTTATAGGTTGAAGTAGAGTCCAAGCACTTGGTTCAAAAAATTCAGTAAGATTATCATGGACAATAGTTTTAAACGCTATACAATTGATCATTCAGTGTTCACAAAAAGACATAACAAAGGTATTGTTATTCTTGTAGTGTATGCTGATAACATTCTTCTGGAATCAAGGAAACAAAAGAATATCTAAAGAAAGTTTTGTCACAGAGGACATAGGATGGTCAAGGTACTTTCTAAAAATTGAATTTACTCATGACAATATCACAAAAAAAAAATGAACTTAATCTCCCTCAAGAGACTGGGTTTCTAAGATGCAAACCAAAAAAAACTCCTATAGATTAGAATCTAGATTTTTAAGATGACATGTCAGAAACTTACACTAATTGGAAAACTTATCTATTTGACTGTAACACACCTAAATATTTCTTATGTTGTGGGATTACTTAGTCAATTTATGTATGAGCCTAAGATGACACATTAGAAAGGAACCATGCGTATTTTAACATACATTAAGAGGACTTCAAGCAAAGAACTTGTATACAAGAAATGTAGACATCTTGAAGTTGAAATCAACTCAGATTCAGGATATACTAATGACTAAGGAGATAGGAAATCTACTTCGGACTATTGTACATATACGGGAGACAATCTTGTTACTTGGAGAAACAAGAAGCAAATATCGTTTTATGACTCAAAAAACTTGTGAAATGATGCAGTTGAGATCATTTTTAACAAAATTTGGTTTCGCAATAAAGATTCTAATGTCTATGTAATGTGACAATCAAGCTGCTATCTTCGTTACCCATAATTTAGTATTTCATGAAAGGATCAAATACATTGAGGTTAATTGCCATTATATTCAAGACAATATAATCAAAGGAATCATTTCTACTTCTTATGTTTCATTGTCTGAGCAACTACTAATATTTTCACTAAAGAGTTAAGTGTTAATATTTTTGAGTCTCTTTATAACAAGCTAAAGATGTTAGATGTATATGCTTCAACTTCAGGAGAAGTGTTAGACATAATATAGTGTCATGAGTCATATGGGTAAATAGATATCCATTTACTTAGTATAACCTATAAATATGTAACTACTACTCTCAATAATGTATCAATTCATTGTTTCTCTCTGATTCTAACAGATACCAATAATACAGCCTTCAAACAAGCACACTGTTAAGCTTCCATGTATGAAGAATGAACTAGTTTTGACGATTTACATGGCATCAAAGCCAAGAATATAAGTTCATGATAATATCAGTTAGACGTGAACATTTCCTTTAAATTGTTTGCATCTTGCGAACACTAATACTAAACTTCATTGTAAATGTGTATCTAGAAATCACAACATAGTTCATTAGCATTACTCTTCTAAAAATGAGAATCATAGAAAGTAAAATGCAATACCTATTTCCCTAGACTTGTGAACCCATTCAGGAAGGGGAATTGAATCTGGACAAGCTTTTCGGGCATTTCTAGTCTGTCATAAGAATGTCAACAAGAAGCAACTCACTCTGACGGGAAACAACTCATACAACTTTAAAAAATCACTCCACCAGATAAGCAGAAAAACAAATTTATAGATAATTGCATCTAAACATTATCTAAAATATCGATGCAAGTAGCACATAAATTTCACTTACAAGCCTTTTGAGGGTTTGCAGTAGTGAACTTTTCTTGTACTCCAACTGCTCATTGTACAGCATGTGAGCCAGAGGAGTCACTACATCACGAACACTTTTGGTCTTCAAAGCCAGTCCATCAGCACCAAAGCTGTTATTATCAGTGGGATCATTATGTTCAGAAACACTTGAAACGGCTTCAGTCCTAATATCCTTTCCACAGTAGTACTCGATAGGTGGAGCTTTTCTACGGTCAGACAAAATTTCTGCAGTAGATCTTTTGGCATTAGATCTATGGATAACATCCAAAAGCTTGATATGCTTTCCACCTAAGCTCTTCCCATTAAACCCCTACAGTTACAAGATTAAAAGATTAGCAGGTGCTTGCAAGTTTCCAAGTTTTACACCAAAATACAAAAGAATGGAGAAGATACTTCAAGTGCAGTGTGTAACTGCTCTGCATCTGTGAAGGCCAAAAAACCTACAGTCATCTTCTTCTTCTTTTTTGCCGTTTTATAAAGAATCCCCTGTGCATTCATCAAAAGGGAGCTCAAATACACATATGACAAGATCACAAGAATAACATAAAAAGAACACATAAGTGCACAAGATATTTTAGTGCAGTTTTCATGAAAAAAAGCTTGTTCTATATGATTTGCTAGGACTGCGGAACAAAACATTCTCAAGCATTCATTCCTATAAGAATACCTATAACTTATTGATTAGTTAATTCATTTGCTTTCTCAGTTATAATTTATCATTGGTCACTTGGTTTATCATGTGACACGCTGCATGCATGCACAATGCCGATCCACATTGGCATAAGCATGCTACCACAGACCCACCCATGTTTGGCAACTAATTGAGAAGGTCTTATAACCTGCTTCAGAAGAAAAAGAAAAAAGGGGGAAAAAGGAAAACAAATAACTGATACACTTCTCATCCATGTTTAGAGAGTAAGTGCCCATATCATCGATGGTAAAAGTACAGGTAGCATAATGCAACCATGATATTAATCATTTATGATTTGTCCGAATTAAGCAACCACTTATGCAGATTAAGCACCCACATAATGCTGCTTAATCCAATTATACAGGCTTATAATTCCCAACTATCAGCAAATTTCAGACCATTTAGGGTTCCAAAACTTCTATATAATGTTCCCTTTGAATTCTAAACACTCCCACATCAATTTCTACAACAATTGCTAATTTTACAGCATTTTTTGAATAAAAACGATTTTTTAAAAAAACAGGTCATCCAGAACAAACTTCAGACTGACCACATACTTCGATTTGGTGACCACATACTTCGATTTGGTGACCACGTAATCATGTGAAGTATGCCAATGCATACTATAATTAATTGAAACTATAAACATTGCTTCTCATGTCATATTCAGAACACAAAAAATCCCATGGTTTAGGAAATTGGTATATGTTCAATTAGGAGACTAATTATAGAAAATTGGCAATTATATGGCACATCAACCAATTTCATTGTTCCAAAAAATGGAAAAAAATGACCATTTAAATGTTTTTTAAATGACACAATTTTTTAAGTAAAAATGGCCGTTTTTTAATATAATGTTAATGGCTTCTTGTCATTAACATGTTTTGATAATTTAGGTACTTATTTGTTTACTTATGCTTGTCATTTATTTAGTTATTTAATTTATTTTTTGAATTATCATGGTTAAATGATACTTACACGCTTGTGGTTGAATGATAATTACACATAGTCAAGTAACGTTTTTTGAATTAAATTACTTATGTTTGAATAATAGTTCCATATATTAAGGTAATTTGTTGAATATTGCTGGTTATATGTACACTACAGTTATTTTTATTTTTATTAATTTTGAACATTTTTCCATTAAACCCCCATTTAAAGTCCCATTTTATCAAAAAGTGTTTAGAAATTCTATCCATCTAGAGATCGTTTTCAATTTTTTAAAACATTGATTGATTTTAACAATTTCAGTAGACAAAAGATTAACAAGAACAATAAATTTTTTGCATATCAGAGAAATCTATAAATTTACGAATGGATTCATGATTTTTTTTTCTTAAATTTCATTATTATCATCTCATTGAGATTTTTTTTTGTTTTTTCAAAAGCATACTATCTATGTAGTTTACTAAGTATGATATCATCATTTATTTATTTATCTTAAATTTGTTGTATGTTCTTTTATATGCATCAATGTATTTTCACTAGTTCATATCAGTTTTTTTTCTATAAATAGTTCCTTTTTAACTCTAAATATTGACTTCCACTTATCAATTCAAAGTTCTTTAAGTCATGCTTTACACATTTGAGAAGCAAATACTCATTGAACTAATTAAAGAGGTTTAACAACTCAAAGAAAATCGGATTCAAGATGTGGCTTAAACTAGTACTATACTATTATTAATAGGCATACAGCCCCAAGCCCATGCAATTGCAACCTCCCAAGACTATTCCCCGTTGCTTCCACAACAACCGATGATTACCATGCCACCACACAAGAAATGATACACTTGGGAATCTTAGGGAAGGAGAACAATGGAGGTCTTTGAGAAAAATGGGTCCAAGACTATATCCCGTGCCCCAATCCCTGTTACTTCCACCGTAACAGATATTGTGAGCGATCAAGATGCAAGATTCACAAGAAGATTAAGGGATCATTGTTCAAGTCATTGGGGACGACACTTAACTTCTCAACCCCCAATCACCCACAAATAGATAATCAGACAAAGCACGTTAATGCTCTCCTTAAAGAATACTTGAGACATTTTGTATTCGCCAACCAACAAATTAGGTCCAACAATTGGATATGACTCAGTTTTGCCACAACTTACAACTCAACTCATCAACAGGGAAGAGCCCTTTTGAGCTGACTACGAGACGTCGGCCATTGATACCTCATGAGGTGATAAAACACACGAGAGATTGTTGCCCGTGGCTTACAAATTTGCCAAGAGTCATCTTGATAACGTAGAGGAAGCACAAGATTGCTTAGCACTAGTGCAATAAATGAAGAAGAAATGGACGGATCAACATCAATGACCACTTGAGTTTCAAGTTGAGGACAAGATGTTATTAAGGATCAGAAAGAAAGACACTCAACGAGCACCACTACAGCATTACGAGGGACCATTCATCGTGACAAAACAAGTAGGCAATCTCACCTCTCATCTAAAATTGTTTGATAGGTTGAAACTTCATCTTGTTTTTCATGTCAATTTTCTCAAGCCTTTCCATGAAGATCATGAAGATCCTTCACAAACCAAGACACACCGAGCACCAACACATATGCACGCTCAATTCAGTAAAAAGGTGGAGGCTATACTAGAGGGACATGTCGAGGGGCACAATTGACAAACTGATGGACTTACTTCTTAGTCAAGTAGATAAGTGAACCTCTATAAGAAGCTACTTGGGAGAAAGATATTACACTATGGCAATTCGATGATTTAATCAAGTCATTTATGCCATCATTGACGAAGGCGTCGATGGCTTAGGTGGGGAAGAATGACACACCCTTCATCTCGCGTATGGTCACCTAAGGTTTAAACACAAAGGTGGAACACAAGAGAATATGGCACTAAATTGTAGTACCATGCTCAAGAAGACCAAAGACAGTGACTGGACTGATCACACTTGGAGTGCAATCAAGTTAGGAAACAAAAGCAGACGGAAGCAAATGTGTGACACAACACATGTACACATAATGCACTAGTGCACAAGACCATTGGTGTCGTACGAGTGGAACTTAACTCAGGCACGTTGAAGTTCAACAGCATGGGACGTTAAACGTAAACCAACATCAAGGCACAAGCATTACAGCAAGGCAAAGGCATTACTAAGAGGCGAGCATTACGCACAGCACAATCAAGGCATAGGCATCACGTTTGGCGTGTTAAAGTGCATAGACGCTACTGAGTGGGGTGTTACGTCAGCCGTATTAAGGCATAGGCGTTACGCTTAAAGCGTGGGCATTGCCTAAGGGATGTAACGGGCTACACGTTAAGACATGGTTGTTATGCCTAACACGTGATCATTGTTGAATGGAGTGATCGACTATGTTACAACATGAATGTTACGACAGGCACAATCAAGTGGAGCATTGCTAGTCAACCATAAACGTTACCCTTGATACGTTTAGTCTTGTAGTCAAGGCACATCATTAAGAGGACTAAGATTAATGTCCAAGAATCAAGAGACGTGCTCTTGATGGTGAGGCATTAGCAAACGCCTAGGCACTTGTATATAAGGATGTGCATACTTGTGTTGAAGACACATGGTCAAAGATCTTAAGAGAAATCACCAGTGGAGTGCAAGTGTGCGTCACTCGAGTGTTGTATTCTAATGTGGATAATAGAAATTAGGTGTTTCCCTTAACCTCTCTTGTATGCACTACCTTGTGTGTGTAAGAAATGTTGTATGCTAAAAGAAGTGCGGTGACATTTAGTGTTGATGGAAGTTAAAGTTTAAACGTAAGAAATTTCCATGACATTAGTTCCATTGCTAAGATACAAACGCATCAATGGCATTGGAAGGCAAGTTAGAGATAGGACTCTCGAGAAGCGAGTGCTTGATCTCAAGAAGTGGATGGAGGTCGTAAACCCAATTCTCCAGACTTTACAAGAGATGTAGAGAGAAATGGCAAACATTTGAGACGATCTCACCTTGACCAAGAAAGCATTGGTAGCAAACCTAATGGAGAAGACGGGAGTAAAACCCCATGTGCATGGCCCAAAGAATTCACAAGCAACCATGATACAAAGGAGTTCGAGAATTTCTTGTAGGATATTGAAACTTACTTCAAGGCCACAAGAACCCCAGATGAAGAGAAGATACGCTCGCGAACATGTTCCTTACCGAAAACACCACGATATGGTGACATACACTCTATGTAAGAAGTGATGCAGAGAAAATAGCGATGTGGGAGGAACTAACAAAGGAGTTACGCCTTCAACTCCTACCCATGAACCCCACGTAGGTCGCAAGGGATACCTTGCATAAATTAAAGCAAACCAAGAGCATACGAGATCATCTTAAACAATTCCATTCGCTCATGTTGGAGATGTTTACAAAATTGGACACAAATGGAGCAACGTTAATAGTCGCCAATGCCCATGTAGATTTCAAGACGTCCACAGTGACTGAGTGTGATGCCAAGTCCCAAAAAAAGGACAAATGGAAAGTTAAATTCAAGTCTGAGAAGAACATCACAGAGACTTTTCCCCTAAGAAAAGCGCAATGCCTTTGAACAAAGACTCGAGATGTTTCATTTGTCACAGCCCTCATCGCATGTGTGATTGCCTTAAAAGGGAGAAGCTTACGACACCTGTCAAGGAGAAGGGCAAGAAAGAGAATCAATCCACAGAGTACTGTGTAAAACCACTTCAGCCCAACACATTGTGCAAGGAAAAGAAGACCTCGACTGCACGTGACATCCTCATGTACAGGGAGGTGACGTTGAACAACTACCCCCTGTGCATCATAATCAACACCAAAGCAAGCCACATCTTCCTATCCAATCTAGAGATCAAAACCTTCCACTAGGTGATGGCGAGAAACAATGGCAATAGCGTCAAGGCTATAACTCCTCAACACGCAAGATTAAAGGGATGGTCATGATGATGATCAAAGTCAAAAGGTGGTCCAAACTATACAATCTAATGGTGATGCCATTAGATGATTTCCACGTAATCCCGACAATGGAACCGATGTTATGGAAATTTCTTACACTTAAGTTTGAACTTTCGTTAGCACTAAGTGTCACCACACTTAGCTCAACCCATACAATACTTTTTACACACGATTAAGGATCTAGAGAGAGATCACCACTAGAATGAGTGGAATGCAAATGCGCATGCTTGTAAGTGTGACTCAAATGTTGTATTCTATTATGGATAATAGAAATTGAGTACTTTCTTTAACCTTTCTTGTGTGCACTAACTTGTGTATGTAAAAAGTGTTGTGCGAGTTGAACTAAATGTGGTGACACTTAGTGCCAATGGAAGTTCAAGCTTAAGCACAAGAAATTTCTAACAGGTTGAGGATGTGTGTGGACTACCAGGCATTGAACAATGTAATAGTTAAAACTAAATATCATGTGCCTAATGTTGAAGGCCTTTTTAACCATCTAAGGAAGGTGAAGTTCTTCTCAAAAATGGATCTTCGCTCGAGTTATTATCATGTCCGCATAGCTTTGGAGATAAGACTAAGACCACTAACGCCGTGACAACATTTTCCAATCTCATAAATAATGATTTTTCTAAGTACATCAATGAATTTATAATGGTGTACTTAGATGACATAATCGTGTATAATAAGTCCTTAAGAGGAGTATGATGTTCATTTGCACAAGGTATTGGAAAATTTGCACGCCAACAAGCTTTTCCTTAAACCCGAGAAGTGTAAATTTAGTCAATAGTATTCTTAGGCAAGACGAAGTAAGGATGGATCCTAAGAAAGTCTTAATAATCTCTAAATAGGGGAGACTAAGCAAGGTTGCCGAGCTACGCTCATTTCTTGGCTTAGCAAATTACTATTAGAAATTCATCGAAGGCTATTCAAAGATAGCCGCACCACTAACGGATCTCTTGACGAACCTCTTGAAGAAGACCAAGAGTGAACTTGATCAAAGCAATGCCAAGAGACATTTGACACACTCAAAAGGGCAATGGTGGAAAAACTAATTCTAAAACTACCAAATTTCTAGAAGCCATTTCAAGTTTGGACCGATGCTTCAAATTTTGATTTTGCCATCATAGTAATTGTACAAAAGAATAAATCCATTGCTTTCAAGAGTAGAAAGCTCAATGATACAGAAAGATATAACTACATGCATGAAAAAAAGATGACAATGGTAATGCATTGATTAAGAGTGTAGTGACATTACTTGCTCAGAGCAAGGATTACCATCTACACTGACAATATGACAAAAAAGTTGTTTTCAAGGACAGAAAAGACTCACACCAAAACAAGCTCGATGGCAAAACTACTTGATTAAGTTTGATTTCATCTTCCAATACAATCTAGGGAAAAAGAACCAAGTGGCGAATGTGTTAACTTGCATAGGTGGCATAGGACATTATGTGAGATGTAACATAGAGCACGTCATAGTCACGTTTAGCACTACCACAGGAGATATGATTGCAAGCTTCAAAGAGGCAACCGCACAAAATGTTGTAACAATGCGGCTACTTAAACAGGTTGAAAAAGGCATTACAAAGTGTTTCTAAATAAAGGAAGGCATCCTTCACGTTAAAGGCAAGAGGCCCAATGTGTCAAAGACAAGGAAGCTACAGAAACTCCTATTGAGAGAGACACATAATTCGACATGAATGGGTCATCCAGGTAGGACTGACAATGGGTTGGGTCTGGACCTAAGACCCGTAAAGTATGGGTTTAGGTCCTGAAAATGAAATCCATGAACCCATAGACCTGGACCCGTTAGACCCGTTTATTTATCAAGAAAGGTCTGGGTCTAAAAATACCCAGACTCATGAATCCATGGACTTGATGTATATATAATATATTATAAATTAAATATAAGGACTAATATATAATTTTTACATTATACATATATACACTACTTCTCTAACCTTTGTAACCTCATTCTCTCTTAAACTTAAATCCCTCGAAACCAATACCATACAGGCACCACCCTCAAACTCTGATCCGTCCCCTCTCCACTGGCCTTCGCCTCCCCCTCCTCCACGTCCCCCTTCACCAACCACTGCACCCTTCTCCTCCACCTCCCCCGTCCAAGCTGCAGCCCGACCACCAAAGTTGGCTCCCCCATCCATCACTATAAAGACACATATCTTGTAGAATCCATCCATATCTATTCCTTATACACGCCATCAACCAAGAAGATGGCCAAGCTCTTCGTGCTTCTTCTCTTCTCCACCCTCATCCTCCTCCTCCTCCTCACCTCCCTCTCCTCCCCCTCCCTTGCCCACCCTAACTTCAGCGACGATGGCACTGCCTCCTGCAGCCTGGGCAGAGCGGACCACAATGACCTTTCGGTGGTTAAATGGGAGGCCTATGACGACAACTAGATCATCGACATCACCCACCAGTATACCAAGGACATGCCGTCGTAGGGTCTTTCGATGGGCTCAGGCAGTTCCTCTAGCTACCAAGTAGCATAAAGAACGGGTCTCTCACTAACAACTCCGAGAAGAACCTCCCCACCAACACTGGCACTGACGTCGATGCCCCTGACCATGTCTTCGATCACTACTTCGATGCCGACTTCAATGTCAATACCATAGACCTTGCAATTCTTAATGGTATTGGATTTGGAATTCGAATTTTTAGTTTCTTCTTCCGTTGTTCCCTTTTTAACCACTTTACACAAATTTTACTTTTTTCCCTATTAGTTTCGACAGGTCTTGCATTGCTAATGGATGTTCCAAGAGACACCAACATAACTGGTATATGATACCTCAACGTATACAAATAACATTCTACACACCAATTATTCTTTTTTCTCATTGATTTTTTTCAAAACATTTACCTTCGTTTTTTAATCCCCAGTAATGATTGTCTTTTACATTTTTAGTCAGTGTAATATGCATTTTTATGTAATGTTTTGCTGTTACCTACATCGTAGTTTCCTTGAAAACTCAAATGGCAATTTATTTACAATGTGTATTGATAGAAAATTGTTTAGTATATTTATTTATAATGTTTTCAATTTAATTAAAAATCTACCTTCTTCAAAAAAATGAAAAATAAGTTGAAGAACCCATCAGACCCAAGACTCATTATCTTCATGGGTCTAAGTCTAGGTCCTGAACTTAAAACCCAGACCCAAATCCGAACCCATACCTATAAAAAAAAAGATAAGTCTGGAACTAGGTATAGGCAAATCCAACCCAGACCCGACCCATTATCACCCCTACATCATGTAAAGAATGAACCTTAGCACTATTGAGTAATAGTCATTTCTGACCATAGATGGACCACGATGTGTTTTATGTAAAAACAGGCTTGGTGTGTCAACAAGACAAAACGAAGAGACGCAAGGTGATAGGCTAGCTACAACCTCTATGGATCCCCACACAAGTGGATTAAGATTAATGATGAAGATCAAGAGATGAGCTTTTGATTGTAAGGCATGGGTGAAACATCTAAATGCACTTATGTATATAAGTGTGCAAAAACTTCTTGTAGGGACAGAAATAGACAAATAGACATCTCTCGTCCAAGTGGTTAAGTGTGAGTGATGCTAAGGAGTGTGTGTAAGTGCAAGTGCTTGTAAAAGATCCTGAGTGTATTGTACTAAGAGAAAATAGAAAAGAAGGTGCTTCTCTAATCATGTGTTCTCATGTGCTTGTGTGTGTAATTGTGTACATTTAAGTGTAAAAGGGTGAAAGTTAGAGTGAGCCTAAACCGTTCTAAGGCGTAAGCACTTGTTCAGTGCCATATAGGATTTGCTTAACGGGAATCTAAAACAAATTCCTGTAACATTAGTTCCATTGTCGAGAACTTTACAAGAAGATGGAAGGCAAAACCATAGTTGCATGATTGCACAAAGTGGAACACTGGATAAAGGCAACGATTCTTGTTTTACAAGCCATTCAACAAATAATGGGTACGATGGAGCAGCTTGGTGGGGAAGATGTCGACTTACTGAAGAAACCGATGTTGTGAGACAAGACCAACAGAAACTAAGCCTTGTGTACTAGAGCCCATGGCCTTCACAGGAGGGCGCGATGCATACTTCCAGGCAACGCATGCTTCCAAGGAGCATGAAAACATGGGATATGGAAGCATACTTCCAGGCAATGCATACTTCAAAAAAGAAGGTGACGTTAACAAGTATGTTTCTTGACAGGAAGCTATGGTGCATACATTATGCTCGAGGTGGCCAAGAAAGGGCCATAACGTGGGAAAAGTTAGCGAGGAAACTCCGACAACAATTCCTTCCGACCAACATTGTGTAGATGACACGTAACACTCTCCGCAAGCTCAAGCAAACCAAACGTGTAAGGAAGTATGTGAAGTAATTCCACTCATTGATGCTTGAAATCAATGACATGACGGATGAGGAACAGGTTCACAACTTCCTAAGCAACTTGCAACATTAGACGCAAATGGAACTACAGCAGCAAGGCGTGGAGGACCTACTAGCGATGCTCAAGGCGACAAAAGCAATCCTAGACTTCAAGGCCTCTCCCGCAATGAAGCGAGACATCAAGCCCTCGGAAAACAATGGCAAGGCAAAGGGCAAGTACAAGAAGGTCAAGATTGATGATGCTCACCGAGCAAACGCCAAATCGACAACACACAATGATGTATGCTACATATGCAAAGGTCTGCATCGCATGCGCGATTGCCCCAAGATGGAGAAGCTCTCCGCACTTGTCAGGGAGGAGAGCAAAGACAATGGGGCCAAGACAACAGAGTGCCATGTCAATCCTCTCCAACTCAACACACTGCTGTATCGAAAGGAGGCAGTTCTTGACCATCGCATTGAAAAGGAGAGCGACAAAACGTTCTTCCTTGTAAAATGGGCAGGTCAATCTCCAAGAGGAGGCTACTCAGGAGAAGGATGTGACACTATAGCAGTTTAAAGATCTCATAACTGGACTTCATGAAGACAACAGCATCAATGAGGGTGTCGATAAGGTAGGCAAGGGAGGGTTCGTCATAACCTTCACCTCATGCTTGGTGAACACATGTAGCTACCAAATCCAACTGGAATGTGAAAGGAGTAGAGGTCTAAACTCATTGTGTTGAGTCAAAGGAAGCACGAGTGTTCAAGAGAAACGACACCTATAAAGTGTGGAGGGTCACACTCGTTGTGTCGAGTCAAGGGAAGCAAGTGTCTTAGAGAAGTGGCACATGCAAGTCAGCCTAGCGTTATAAAGGAGCTGGCATTATAAACGACAGCGTCAAGACCAAGTGGTACAAGTCAAGGTGTAACAGGCTAGGACTTATTGTGACAATCAAGGTGTGTCTTGATTGCATGGGTTGGTGTTGTGTATATAACCACATGTAAATGAGAGTGAGAGAAGGAAGGGACTTAAACAAGAACAAGAGTGACTGTCCCATTGGGTAGCATGTTGAAGGAGAGTCAACACAGCTAGTAGACGTACTTCTTAGCCAAATGGGCAGGTGAACCTCCAAAGGACGCTACTTAGGAAAAGATGCTACACTATGGCAATTTGAATATTTGATCAAGTCTTCATGTCAACAAGGGCATCGATGGCTTAGATGAGGGAGAATGTCACACCCATTCACCACACGACCACACGTTCGATCGGTCGAGATTAAAGCACAGACGAACAAGGATTGTGCCCTAGGCAATCAACTTGAAGACCTAATAGAAGAGAAATAAGGCCGAACAAGCAATCAGCTCAAGAATGACAGGGCAATCATGATAAGGACGACCAGGCAATGAATGGGAGGACGATCGGGCGATCAAGGAGAGGGCAACCGGACGAATAGCGAAAGAACGACTGGGCAATCTGTAGGAGGACAACAGGCGATCAACAAGTAAGCACAAAATGGTGTAATGGACTATACATTGAGGCACGAACGCTACAACAAGCTCAATCAAATGAGAACGTTATTGGTCAATCATGGAAATTACACTTGATGTGTTAAATCTTGGAGTTACAATAGGGTATTAAGTAGATTGAAATTAATGCCAAAGATCAAGAGGCAAGCTCTTGGTTGTGGGCCATGAGTGAAACGTCTAAGTGCACTCATGTATATAAGTATTCATAAGTTTGTTGTAGGGACAAAGAGACATCTCTCATCCTAATGCCCAAGTGTGAGTGACACTAAGGAATGTGTGCAACTGCGAGTACTTGTAAAAGGGTCCCGAATGTAAGAAAATAGAAAAAAGGGTGCTTCCCTAATCCTGTACTCTTGTGTGCTTGTGTGTGTAATTGTATGCATCTATGTGTAAATGGGTGAAAGCTAGAGTGAGGTAGAACAATTCTAAGGCATGAGCACTTAGTTTGGTGCCACACAGGATTTGCTTAATGGGAGTCTAAGAAAATCCTGTGACAGGAGTATAATGGGCTGAAGAGCATGTTCCCTTCTTGGGCTATCGAGGACAAAGCCCAGTCTAAGACGGGTAGATTGTCATGAGTTCATCATTAAATGGGGTGATGGATCCTAGTACCTTGGAATCAGCATAAGTTAGGAATCGGTGAGACCCTGAGTAAAGCAGTAGAATAATCCCTGGAGTAGTGGCAATGATTAGTTGGTAAGATAATAGGGGACAACTAGGCGACAAGGTAGTGTAATGTTTTGTTTTTCTGTTGCATGTCAGCCAATAGGCTTGTAACACATGTCCACCTCCTCCGCTCACTCAACGATTCAGGTCGCAATTGGGAGGCAACATAACCGTGAACGGCCACCCCAGTCCATGAGAAGGCCCGAGCAACTGCGAGAACTCCAGATGCATATCAGATAAGTGTGCATTTTTCACCATCATCATATCATGCAAAGAGAGGATATGCCCTCTCTG
>JAMKQA010002872.1:0-17779 GCA_024699735.1 Posidonia australis
TACAAATGGCCTTTCTTCTCTGTTTCTTTACACAAGGAACCATGATTCATGCACATGTATGCTAGGAAATAAGCAGCAAATATATTCTTTATGTATTCTTCATTTGCATATGGTTGTCAAGTTCACTCACTCATTTCCTATCCTTTAGAATCCCATGCAAGTATTTCAGCCCATAACCCATGATTTGTCATGATTTGAAACCAAATGATAAAAGGCTTTCATTTGATTGTGTCTCATCATGTTTCCGATTTTTTTTTTCATCTGCATAACTGATCTAGGTCAAGGAAAAATCATTGATCTCTGAAATCTAGACCAAATTCTGAATCCGATTGTAGTCTGATTCAGGGTTTTTGGGGAGCACCATTCTGACACACCAAAGTGGCAAACCAGAGTGGCGCACCTTACCAGAGCACCATTCTGGCGCACCACTCTGGTGCACCAGTCTGGTCAGAGAGCAAATCACCTTGTTTGCATCATAATTTGCATGGTTTCCCGGATGCTTTTGACTCTGATTTTTCGGGTGTTAATTCTCTGATATTATATGTCTTTGCATGCATGTTTTCAGCTTAAGATGACACTATTTTTAAGACCTTTTTCACCTTGCATATTCAGTCTATTGCTGAAATCTAGTAGGCTGGTTGCCCCATGAACTCCTATATGGAGGTTCTTATGCATTAGCTCATGACCCAGATCTAGGTAGCATGGCTGAATCTTATTGTTCTTTATTTGTCATAAAAAGGGTGTGGTCTTGTGTGAGGCATATCACCTTTGAGCATAAGATCCATGTTATCTTTTCATGCTTGGATTTTTTTAGATATTTAAGTTGCATTTTTGAGTTTACAAGGACTTTGCATTGCATAATATTCTGGAATCCATTATATTACATGACATTGCACTGCATGGATTTCTAGTGATTTTCTCGGCACATCTTCTTGGCCCCACTAGAGCACTTAGGTGGCGCACCAGACTGGAGCACCAGTTTGGCGCACCAAACAGGCACATCAGCCTGTTTTTCAGTAGCACACAGTAGCTTTTCGCATGATTTTTAGCATGTTTTCCTGTTTTGATTTGCTTCTAGTTTTCTCTGGTTTTCTTCCTTGATATATCAGGAAGACCCAATTCTGTTTTTAGCCCTTTACAAGCATGATAGATCATATTTTGTGTATAGTAAAGCAAGGATGAAAATCACTCGATGTTGTAGATCTTTTGATCATATCCGTGCAATATCCTTGCACCGGGGCTTGTCCCATTACATGGGTGACATTTCTGAGCATTAGGACACACCCTACAACCCATGTACTCCTATTTAGCATAAGACACCATTCACTTAGCATGACATTGCATATCGCCCTCGGGCGTACAGAAAAGGCTACAAAGCCGACATTCCATATAAGTAAATGAGAAACCCATAGAAAGACTGATTTTTCAGGCGTACGAGGGTGCCTAATATCTTCCTCGTGCATAACAGGGATCCTTGCCCATTTCTGGTTTAAGACCTTCTTTTCCATTGGCTTTATCGCACGATTTGAATGTTTTAAGCGGTTTTCCTCGTCTTTCGTTTTTAAATAGACTAGATGGCGACTCCTGTATTTTTACTTTTATTTTTAGTTTTGCCGTGACTTTGCCTATCCTCGCGCATTTGGCCTTTCGCGCCAAGCCAGAGGCCGTCGCCGGCATGGTTACAGGAACTAGCGACTCCGCTGGGGATAACCAGATCCCGACTTTTGTTTTGAATTTCTCGTTTACTTTGGCTTTCCCCCTTGCTTGCCTATTTCTATGCCTTGCATTAGTTGTCCCTTTTATAAGTGGTGTCTTTCTTGTATGCATGCCTTTGTATAATGGGTGTTTTCTTTTTACACATTTGCTATGTCACCACTGTTGCACATAATTTGCACATGCTTTCGTTTGTTAATTCATGGCTGATTTGCATGTTTCTTTCCCTTCGTATATATGCCATGCTTAGGAGATTAGAGACATGTTTGCTCTCCCTATTTGGTTAATGAAAATATAAAAACCAAAATCAATAAAACATAAGGCAAACAGTGACAAATTGCAAATTTTCCCCCACGGTTTAATAAACTTGCATGTAAAAAAACTTACAGCATGCTTTGCATTCATCATATAGGGCATGCATTTTCTCTTTTCCTAAGTCCGCCTATATAGTTTGCGAAGGACATTTCTCGGTGTCTCATCCTATGGCTTTGGCGTGGGATGAAATATCGGGTTTGTCCCCCCTTGTCTGGGGTCGTGTCGGTGTTAGTAGAGGGTACAAACTACTGCTTTGGTAGAGGACGAGGCCCCGAACGCACCACCCGTTCACTGCCAAAGCTTTGGCTGGGATTTAGAACGGGGACCTTAATCTTTCTAACCTTGAGTCGGAGACCCATTCACCCATGTGTGAACCTGGAGTAGACGGCTTGGTAGGACACCCCTAGGTTGCGAGGGAGCGCATACTAGAGGCATTCATGCATTTTGCATCTCATACCACCATAAACATTGCATCTTTTCTAACTTGTTTGTTTTTGTGCATAGAATTCTTGTCAGCGTGCGAGTTTCCATAGCCTGAGCTCGAGACCTTTCCTTTCGCTGACTCTATTTGCGACCCTATTCTCGACTACGTCTCCCGAGTTATCCGTCACTTTTCGACAATAGCTCGTCCTAGGATCCGTCCTACTCTTCCCAGCCGTAGTCCGATCCTTACTTGCTCGCGATCCACCATGGCCCAGCATGCCAGTGAGTCCCTTTCCTCTGCTGTCTAGGAGGAGGTCACCGTCTCGGGATACTCTTCATTTGTTCCTGTTCCAGTTGTCACTGCTGCCCCAGCTTTTGCCTTGGCTTCTAAAGGACCTCCACCACCTCAATTCCGTGTCCCTGTGGCTACCCCGCCTTCGGGACCACCTGCTTGGTTGTCTGCTGCTGTTGGGGCCACAGCAGTTGAGTCTGTTTCTCCTCAGGGCTATGTGTTTACCAGCCCTCTTCTGACAACAGCTGTCTCTGTAGTAGCCACCCCCCAGTTCGGACAACTAGGATCTCATCTTCCTGACTCCTCGTCCCCTGTTCTGCCTCCATCCTTTGGAGCCACCAGTGAGGATCCCATGACCGCGCAGCTGCAACACATATCGGCCCTCGCCCAGCAGTTGCAGGGATTGGCACTGGCACTCCAGCCTTTCTCAGCCTTGACCTTTCTGGCTCCCTAGTTGCCTATGCAACCGGTCTTAGGACAACAGTTTGCATCCACTGCACTACCCCCACAGCCGTCGCCGTCCCTTGTCTCTCTAGCGATAGGGGTGTCGACATTACCATTTGTTACACCTACACAGCACCCACCACAGCATGCATCCCTCCTATCTAGTGGCCAGCCTCCTAGGCTGGCGGAAGCACAACCCTCCGTGAGCATTGTACAAAAGACCATTCCGGTCCAACAGCTCTTGCTCCCACACTCTGCACCACTTGTTGCACCACCCCCTGCATTATCCTCACCCTTGTACCAGACACAAGGTTCATCTTTTGTCCCACAGCACAATGCACCCATGCACGGGTACACTGGCCATCCTACCGTAGCACCAAATGGCAGAATGGTGGATCCAGAGGAGCCCTTAGGGGCAACTCATACAGTGTACGCGACACCCCCTCTACTACACAATCCACAACTGTAGTAGCTCTGGATGCTCTCCTTGCGAGAGTAAATGATCTGGAGCGCACTCTCCGACAAGTGCAGGGCTGGGACCGCCAGTCCTACCAATTTCGGGACCTCTGTAATTTCCCAGAGGCGACTCTCCCCCCGAATTTGTAAATCCCGGAATTCGATAAATACAATGGTAGGGGCTGCCCGATTTCCCACCTTTAAGCCTATTGCGGAGACCTCGCTCAGCTCCAAGCTGACGAAAGTTTGTTGATCCGCCTGTTCCAGAAGAGTCTCACGGGGCCCACGTTGAAGTGGTTCACTTCCCTCAACATGGCCACCTTCAAGACTTGGGACGACCTTGCACAGGCGTTCCTGGAACAATATTCCTTCATTCTCGACTTAGTCCCCAAGTGGGAGGACTTGGTCGCTATCAGGCAGAGGCCCCAAGAAACATTTAGGGAGTATGTTGGACGTTGGCGATCGTTGGCTTCGCAAGTCAAAGATAGACCCTCCGACGAGGAGTCTATCGAGATTATAATCTAAGTAGCATAGCCAGCAGTTGACTCTCTGCTTAGCATTCAATCAGTCACCACTTTTTCTACACTGCTTCCGGCAGGTACCCGTGTTGAGAGTTCACTACGTGGCGGTAGTTTTCCAGCACTCTCTGCATTTTCCAAGCAAGCCACTTCCTCACATAGTGGCGCTAACAGCAGCAACAACAACGACAACCACAATGCCAATCCACCCAGGAGGCGGGATCCCTCCAGGGATGCAGTTTCTTACATTAGATCCCTTACTGCACCGGCAAATGTCCATCCGCCCCTCAGCATCAATTAGTTTATGCACCCACGCCCACACCTAGAGCACCTCATGCACCACACATCACTCCCACTGCCACTCCAGTTTATCCTACCCCTCAGGTGGTGGTGTGCTTGCCATTGGCACATCCGTAGCCAAGGCGATAACGCTGTGACAGGCGCCACTTTACCCCTTTAGTGGAACCGTTGAGCATGGTATTCCCTAAAGTCGCATCCCTCCTAAGGCTGCTTGAGGTGCACCCGCCACCAAGTCTGCTTCCTGCCTGGTATAACACGAATGCGTTCTGCAATTTCCATCGGGTCGTAGGTCACTCGACGAACAGTTGTCTCGCATTAAGGAACGCAATCCAGGACTTGATTGACCAGAAGGTCATTGTGATTAACACACAGGCGGTAGGCCCCGCGCCCACATTAGCAGCCACACAAGCACCACCATCACAACCCAACATAGTTAGCCAGCCATTACCTAAGCATTCAGACCTGGGAGCAGCAGGCCCCTCGAGAGTCAATTCCATTTTTTCTTGTTGATTCTATCTGATCTTTTATTTGTCTTATCAATCTTATTCATTTCCCCTTTTTGTCTTGACAATTGTATTTATCCTCCCTCGGTGGTTCCAAGGAGTCTTTAGTTTGAGTCGTCCTACCGTTGAGGCAGTCTCTGCTTTAGCTTCAACCCTTTTGGTTTTCTGTATCGTGTCAACCGATTTGAGCCAATTAATCGCATTCCTTCTCTTGAGTCTGTCAGCCACTTGGCCGATCACAACTACCCTTGCCAGATGGTCGAGAATTTGTGTCGCAACTAGGGATATGAGAAAGGAATCCCTTGGGCGATACGGCTAAGGAATCGCCGAGCCAATCAAGGCGGAAGAACAAAGAGAGCACGATGAATTGGGATACGAGCGTCGGAACCAGCGGAAGAGATCCCCTGCGCTCAAGTAAGTCCCTAAAGACAATCATTTCCCGCGATTTAACTCACTTTATGAGTGCAGGCATATTGAATCCAAGTTAGAGTTTGTTCACAGCCTCAATACCTCCCGTAGTCACCAACAGTTTTCAGAAGAATTTTTTTTCTAGAATAATCATTCAAAGTCAGAACAGTTGGCAGTGCATCAAGCAACGACAGCACAAGATCTTGCTCAGAAGGCAGACTTAGAGAGCCTGACAGATGACACAATTGGAGATCTGGGCATTTTTATTCCAAGAACAATTGGAAGTGCTCGCGGAGGACCTAATAGAGCCACTCCCGAGCCTTGCAAAACATTCCATTGTAGGACATGCATCTTTATGTTACTACATCCGCACATCACCTAAATCGCATCATATGCATTGTGTTTTCTTTTCGTTTACACTGAAATCATAATATGAACATTAGCATAACCATTGCCCGATGAGGAAAATCGGAAGCCAGCCTGCTCAAGAGGAGTTTGGTTTCTCCTCACATGTTACTACCTGTGTGACCTAGGGAGTGAGAGAGTGATTATCCACTGAAAGTGGGTGAAATGTACAAATTCCTAAGGAGCCTATACCTCGTGAGGGGGACAACATGCTAGGATGAAAGTGAGAGTGCGAGCCAATAATAAAAAAAAGAAACAACATAGACTTTGGAGCACAAAAGAAATAAGAAGATAGAAGTTGACTCCAATGAGAGAGGCATGAAGGACGACTCTATCCCTATCACATAACTTGGAGAGGAGTTGAAGCATACACCTACCAAGCCCACATGTTCAAAAGGACTAGCCACCCCTTTTTATCAAGCAGAAAGAGCAGCCACCCCTCAGCCTAGGTGTTTATTACCTCCAAGCTGGGATAGGGTAAGTCAACATGCGTTGAGGGAGTAAAAGAAAATGAATTATTGAGAAAAGTAGGTGTAGGGCCCTAGGAGTTTGGCATGGAACCCATTTTATCCCAAAAGTCCATTGGTTGAGTGAGAGTCACCATAAACCCAGGGATCCAGGTAGCACCAAGTGAGTCGAGGACATTCTAGTTCCATGTAGCAGGCAATGAAGGCTTCCTCGGTGCTGAGGGCATATCTTCTATCAACCATTCATAAATCTTGCTTCCATCTTAAGAATTCTGCATAAATCATTTGGCATTAGCATTGGATAATTCACCACTTTTGCATTTTGCATCGCTTTGCAAGGTGTTTGCCCACGTTCTAACCACGGGCATGCCAGCTGCCTTTTGAGTTGGAATATTGGCAAAAAAGGGATTTTCAACCAGGGGCATGTTAACTGCTTTTTGGTTGGAGTTAGGTCTTTGAGTAGGGGCATGCCAGCTGCCTTTCTAAGTCCTAATTAAAACCAAAATTAAATAAAATCCAACTAAATCCACTTAAAATCCTAATTAATCAAGTGAAAACCCAAATTAAGGTCAAAATTGAATAAAATCCACTTAAATCTACTTAAAATCCAAGTTAATCAAGTGAAAATCCTAATTAAAGTCAAAATCAAATAAAATCCATTTTAAACCAATTTAATCCATTTACTTTCAAGGAAAAACTAAATTAAACTCAAAAAACCCTAAAAAACCCTAAAGTCACTTAATTAGTTTAAAAACCCTAATTTAAACCCAAAACTTTAATTAAAATCCAAAAAAACCTAATTTAAACCCAAAACTTTAATTAAAATCCAAAAAACCCTAATTTAAACCCAAAACTTTAATTAAATCCAAAAAACCCTAATTAAATTAAAAACCATGATTAAAATCTAAAAAACCCTAAATTAAAACTCAAAATTCTAATTAAAACCCAAATTAAACTAAAAAACCCTTAATTAAAACCCAAAAACCCTAATTTAAACTAAAAACTCTAATTAAAGTCCAAAAACCCTAAAAACCCCTAAAATAATTAAAATCCTAATTTGAAACAAACTAATTAAATCACAAAAAATCCTAAATTAATTTAATCACAAAACCCTAAAATAATTAAAATAAAAAAACCTAATTAAAACCTAAAAGAACAACAAAATCCAAAAAGTCACTTAATCTAATTTAAAATTAATACACAAAAACCTTAATTAAAATCACCAAAACCAATTAACTAAAAACCTAAAACAAAGGATAAGAACAAAACCATAAAAACCTAAAACCAAGAAAAACCCAAAAAACAAAAGCCCACAACCCATTATGCAGCCAAGCCTAGCCCAAACCACATTTGATTAAAATACTTAGGAAAAAAAGAAAATAATGCTCCAGTGCTTCGTCTTTCCCAACTGCACATGACCTCCCCACTCCTTCCTTCCCATGTTCTAGCCAACTGCCTGCCACCACCCACGACGCCCTTCGCTTCTTCCACTCCTTAAAAACCCCGAGAAACCACCAAAAGGAGGGAACTGGAGAAAAGACATAGAGAGGAACGAAACGGAGAACACAAAAAGGGGAAAAAACGGAGGAACCGTCGGAGAGATCCCCTGCCAAAGCTTTTCCTCCACCCCCTCATCCAGAGCGAGTTCTAGCCATCTCCCTCACACCCAGGCCACCTCCTTCAGCCCACTTGTAGCCCCGGAGATCCCCTGAATCGCCGTAGCCAGAGCATCCCGCCGGAGCACCGTCGCCGTCACCGGAGACAATCAGAACGCCCATTTAGGTAATTCCTTCCCCATTTAGCTTCGCATACCCCTTTTGTTATCAGTAGAGTCCATTCAAGTTTCCTGGGTCGAGTTTTAGTGGGTTTATAGGCCTTGTACGTCGCCTTCCTCCTCCTCCGGTGGTGGGTTCACCACCACCGGCGAGGCTCAAGCCTCCTGATCCAGGGAAGGCCCAATGGGCCTCCCCTCCTTCTCCCTCCCCTTCCTCCTCGAGCCTCCGTCGCTCAGAGGAGGACTTCCTGGCCTCCCTGTGGCCAGATGACTCCCACCGTCGCCACTGCACCCATTGTCGGAGCTGGAGATGGGCGGAGCTACCCACGCCGTTCCAACCCTGCCCGCAACATCCAGGAGCACCGCCATGGGCCCCTAGAGCTTCCCTAATCATTTCTCGCGCTTCACCGCCGATGCAACGCCCCCTCCACACCGTCGGAAACCGTCGCCGGAGACCCAGATGGGTGACATGACCCAGGTTGCCCTAGATCTCGTCGTCACCACTAGGAGTTCCGCGTGCTCCTCTGATGGCTCTCTGGTCCTCGCCAAGCCACCCCAGAGACCTCCCTGCTGCCAGCTCCCTCCGCAGTCATCTTCTCTGACGCCGGTGGCTGCTCGGGGAGCCTGAGGTGGGGGAGGCCTCTCAGGCCTCCCCAGTCCAGCCCACAGCCCTGGAGGAGCTCGCCGTGACGCCCTCAAGCTTTTCCGACCATCGCCACCACTTTCCCGTCGTTGTGCAGCCGTCGGAGGCCCGCTGGAGTTAACGCTGGAGTGGGAGCACCGTCGATCTTCGAAACAGTCTGATTTAACAATAATTTTTTTAGTTTTCAATAATTGCACATAGGTCTTGATTATCGTTACATATAGGTCCCTGAAATTTCTTTCAGGTCCTTTTTTCTTGCATCCAGGTCCTTTTTATTATTCATAGGTTCTTTTTTATTACACTTAGGTCCTGTATTTTTGTGTTTAAGCCCCTGAAGATTTAAATAAGTTTCATTTCTTTATTATTTTTGTAAATATTGCATGATTTGTCCTGTTTAAGTTTTAATTTCATTTTTAGTCCCATATATGTTTGTTTCTTCACAGTTAGACCCCTATATTCATATTTTCTTTGCAAATGAGTCATAGGAATTTATTTTGTGACTCCTGAATTTTCCTATTTTAAAATTGCATTGTAAATATTACACATTTTGCCCTATTTAACTTTTAATTCCATTTACAGTCCTATTCATGCATGTTTTATCACACTTAAGCCACTGAGATCATGTTTTCTTTGCATTTAAGTCCTGAGCCATTGCATTTTGCCCCTAGAGTTCTTTGAAAAGAGTTTCTTTTGTACAATTTGCATTTAAGTCCTTAAAGTTATCCATAATTACACTGATCATGTAAAAATCTTAATTTTTATCACATTTTGGTCCTGAAATTTTACAAGTCAACCCCTGAACTCCATCTATAATGTTTCTTGGATAGAAATATTTGTACCCAGGCCCCTGAATTTTTCTTAAATCATTAATGATAGTTTTAATTGCATTTTAAATCACATTTTAATATGTTTCCCATTTATTGATCACATGTGCATGTAAAATCATCACCTGAATAAAGTTTTCATTAAAAAAAAAAAAAATCAAGTTTTCAATATAAATGAATATCTGATTTCACATTTTTGTCAGATTTGCATCCTATGTGAGAATTTTGCATAGTAGACCCTAGGTTTTCAAGAAATTACAAAAAATACAATTTTCACACATGTCACATCACATAGCCACATTTTCTTTAAATTTTACATCCTAGCATCAAGATAAGACTCTTGAAACACATTTTAAACCATGAACTTTCCCTTTCTGTGAATTTTGCACATTAAACCCTAAGTTTTCAGGGAATTATCTAAGTACAATTCTCACATTCCTGTGTCACATTTTCCTTTGATCCATCATCTTCACACTAGGATAGAAGTTTTTGAATGTATTTTAATCCATATTTTCACCCTTTTCTGCGAATTTTACATTTTAGCCCTTGTACTTTTCCCTTATTGTGTTTACACCATTTTATTGTTTTTGAGACCTTGTCTTCTACATGTTTTCATGAAAACAACCTTTTCCTGACATTTTACATACATTTTAGTGTATCTTCGACCATGCATTATCCCCATGCATGTATTTATCACTTTTGACCACTGAAATGACCAAATTGCCCCTGTGTCATCAATTCATGCACATGTATGTCCGTTATTGCACCAAGTCATGCATAATCTCTATCCAAAGCATTCCTTAGCATCTTTTACCCATTTAGGTACATTTCCATGCATTCTACATAGTTTTTGCTGTATTTGCACATTAGTCCATCCTTTTTGAATAAGTCTGCATTTCATGCATTCTTCCATGGAATTTTCTCCTACTTGTCTTCGAATTCCTTCTTCTAATATTCAATTTGACTATCTTTATTCCATATTTTCAGATTTTTCGATTTGATTTGGATTTCATTGCCCGATGGCGTATATTAACAGACTTGATGGCCGACATTGGCCTCGCCACGGATTATTTTCCCTTTTTGATTTTCATGACATTTTCCATGATTCCGATGACTCGGGTTGACCTCACTTTTTATCGTTTTGACCTCAGTAAGGTTTTTTGGACCATTCTTTACAAAAACATCGTAAATTTATGTGATTTTCTTCTCATCTCACCATTTACCTATTTTATGTGGTTTTCTTTGCAATTTTTTCGTTTGGATTTCTATGGAGTTTTCTGCACTCCTAATGATTGGGTCTGTTGTATTTTTGATCCCCTTGACGTCAGTATAGTTTTCTGAATCATTCTTTACAAAAACATCGTCATTTTATGTGAATTTCTTCACATGTCACAGTTTTCCTGTTTTATGAGGACTTCTTTGCAGTTCTCCCACCTTGATTTCTACGTTGCTTTATTTGATTCTGATGACTTGAGTCAGTTGCATTTTTGACATTCTTGAGGCTTGTATGATTTTCCGAGCCATTCTTGCTAGAAACCTCGTCATTTCATGTGATTTCTTTGTTGTATCATACTTTGTGATTTCATCATTTTATGAGGATTTCTTCGCAGTTTTCACGTACCCTCTTACACATCCATCCAGTCTTGTCTTGACATTCATATTAGCATGTTTGGAGCACGATCTAGGTGTAGTAAGCATTCACCTAGCCTCTAGAAAGCGAATCAGACTAGAAAGATCAAATTTCTCGGGCGTACGGGGGTGCGTAACACCTTCCCTGTGCGTAATAGTAATCTTTACCCATCCTCTGGTTAGCAGACATCTGGCCTTCATATTTTCATCTCATTCATTCACTTTTTGTGATTTGTTTGTGGTTTTCCTCGTCTTTCCCTTAAAAGACTAGGTGGTGACTCATTCTCTATTTCGCTTTATCCCATCTAGCGCCCTCGCCATCTTGGCGTGGCTGTGGCCTCCTCCCTCTAGCGCGACCCTGCGCCGGATCCCCCTGCAGTGGGCATCGTCACACCAGTCAAGACAGGATCCACTGTAAATTAACCACATGATGCTGGGGTGCCCTTGGGCTAGATCGAGGATGGAGGGACTCCTGGTAGGCCCTGATCGGCAATCGGGGTGCCATCAACCCTAGGGTCAGTTGACAGGGGAAATAATGGCAATTTTGCCCTAAACTGCCGAGCTCTGAAAATGTTCGAGCATAAGTTGGATTCTGGTGTAAGGGAGGCATTCTTGATCTCTCAAGGTAGGTCAAGCCCGGCAGACAACATGTTCTAATGATAGGTAGGGCCCTCTTGCAATTTAAGAAACAGTAGGGGCACCTTTACAAATTTTGCCAGACAGTCCTCTGAGCTCAAACTACTATCCCACTGGTGATGCTCATGCTCTGGCTATACGCCCAGAGCATTCTCTTCACTTCCGATTGCATGCGCTGAGCTCCGGTCAATATATAAATTATAAGGGCCTCATTGCAAAATTTCCAGTTTTGACTCATTCAAGAATTTTCCGAAGTAATGGATGGCCTGACGCTGATATGAGTTAATCGGATTTGTTCAGGTAGGTAGGGCCTAACAAGAGAAAACTTTCTGGCTTCTGGAGAAGTCTAGGGACCTGTTTGTAATTTCTGGAAACTATTGTAAAAGTCTGCAAAACTGACTGCTGGGGCCGATTTGGGTGGCGATTCTCGTCGCGAAAGCCTTGTCTAAGGTTCTAGAGTCTGTGTGGACCCTTTTGGCTTCCCAGTTTTCTGAGGGACGATTCTGCCCTTCACTGGGTAAATTGCATTTCGACCCAAAATTTTGCAAAAATTGCCAAGGGACTGGAGCAAAATTTTCAAATCTTGCAGGACCCACTGACAGTTACTACTGTCTGAATGGGTGCATGGCAGTTGGTCTTCTCCTCCAAGCTTTTGCATGCTCTCTTTCATTGACAAACAAAAGCAAATTCTTTTAAACCTCTCCACTAACCCTAAACGAGCCACCCCTCCTTGCTCGCTGTATCATGCTCACCATGCATGTGCATATAGAAAAAGAGAAACATCATACTTGTTTGGATAATTATCTGAGCATATTGCCATGCCATTATTCTTCTTGAATAACTACTGTAAAAAGACCCCCACACATGCCTAAAGAAAAAAAGGCCATCAAACTTGTTCGAACAACACCGTAAAAAGTCACCACGCCTGTTTGGATAGTATTATGAAAAGTCACCATGCTCGTTTGAAAAATTCATAATGCTTGAATAAGGTTGTGAAATGTCACTGATTTGTGTTTGAACCATCCCTCCTCAAAATTTAAATGTTGGGTCCTAGAATAAAGATTCTGATTTCCTTTTGCTGTCTCTGATTACTTTGATTTTTGTGCTTTTGGTGCGACGGTCCACCACGTCTTTGCTTTGATAACGTCTTCACGTAAACATGATCCTGCACTTGCAGTTTGATTCTGAGTCTGAGTTTGAGGTGAGCCAGGCGAGCAGGATTGCCTCAAGTTCACGGGCCCAGGGTCATGGGTCTAGCTCATGATCTGGGGCACCTCTAGTTCACAGGCTCAAGGTCGTGGATCTAGTTCACGATCCGGGGTTGGTTCTAGCTCCCGGGCATTGGAGGAGGCGATGCCCAACATCCCCGAGGAGTGGATAAGGACCTTGACCACCCAGTCAAAAGGTCAAACAATTTGGATTTCGCGCCTGCGAAAATCCAAGGAGAGGATAATGACATCGATCGCTCTGTTAAAGGTCGACTCTGACCGTCCAGTCAAATGCCAAGAAGAAGGATTTCGCGCCCGCGAGAATCCAAGGAAAGGATAAGGACCTTGACCACCCGGTCAAAGGTCGGCTCTGATCGCCCGGTCAGAAGCCGAGGAAAAGGATCTTGCGCCTGTGAGAGTCCAAGCAAGGGAAATGACCTTGACCGCCCAGTCGAAGGTTGACTCTGATCGCCCGGTCAGAAGCCAAGGAAAAGGATTTCGCGCCCGCGAGAATCCAAGGAAGGCAAAGGAAAGGACCTTGACCGCCCGATCAAAAGGTCAAGCCGCTGGATTTCCTGCCCGTGAAAATGCAAGAGAAGGACAAGGACCCAGACCATCCGGTCAAAAGGTCAAGCCGTCTGATTTCCTGCTCGTGAAAATCCGAGAGAGGGACAAGGACCCTGACCAGCTGGTCAAAAGGTCAAGCCACCGGATTTCCTACCCGTGAAAATCCGAGAGAAGCAAATGACTTCGATCGCCTGGTCAAAGTCAACAAGCTGGATTTCGCGCTCGAGAAAGTCCAAGAGGGCAAATGACATTGACCGCCCGGTCAATGTCAAGAAGTTGGATTTAGCGCCTGCGAAAATCCAAGAGGGCAAATGACATTGATCGCCTGGTCAATGTCAAGAAGCTGGATTTCGCGCCCGCGAAAATCCAAGAGGGCAAATGACATTGACCGCCCAGTTAGAGTCAAGAAGTTGGATTTCGTGTCTGCGAAAATCCAAGAGGGCCTGCGAAAATCCAAGAGGGCAAATGATATTGACCGCCCGGTCAAAGTCAAGAAGCTGGATTTTGCACCCGCGGAAATCCAAGAGGGCAAATGACATTGACCGCCCGGTCAAAGTCAAGAAGCTGAATTTCGCGCCTGCGAAAATCCAAGAGGGCAAATGACATTGACCGCCCGGTCAAAGTCATGAAGCTGAATTTCACGCCCGTGAAAATCCAAGAGGGCAAATGACATTGACCGCCTGGTCAAAGTCAACAAGCTGGATTTCGTGCCTGCGAAAATCCAAGGAGCAGGATATGACCTTGATCGCCCGGTCAAAGGTCGACTCTGACTGCCCGGTCAGAAGCCAAGAAAAGCAAAGGAAATGACCTTGACCGCTCAGTCAAAGGTCGACTCTGATTGCCCGGTCAGTAGCCAAGGAAAAGGATTTCGCGCCCGCTAAAATCCAAGCAGAGGAAATGACCTTGACCGTCGGGTCGAAGGTCGACTCTGATCGCCCGGTCAGAAGCCAAGATAAAGGATTTCGCACACGCAATGATCCAAGCAGAGGAAATGACCTTGACCGCCCAGTCAGAAGCCAAAGAAACGGAAAAGGAAATGACCTTGACCGCCCGGTTGAAGGTCGACTCGACCGCCCGGTCAGAAGCCAAAGAAAAGGAAAAGGAAATGACCTCGATCGCCCGGTCGAAGGTCGACTCTGACTGCCCGGTCAGAAGCCAAAGAAAAGGAGAAGGAAATGACCTCGATCGCCCAGTCGAAGGTCGACTCTGACCACCCAGTCAGATGCCAAAGAAAAGGACAAGGAAAAGACCTTGACTGCCTGTTCAAAGGTCGACTCTGACTGCCCGGTCAGAAGCCAAGCAAAAGAATCTCGCGGTCGCGAAAATCCAAGAAAAGCAAAGAAAAAGGACCTTGATCGCTCGATCGAAGGTCAAACAAAAGGATTTCGCGCCCGCAAAAATCCAAGGAAAGAAGGGATAGATGGATCTCATCCGCCCGGAGCGAGAACCCAGAAAAACAAAAGCGATAAACCTTGGATTGTCCCCTAGGAAGGAAGTTGGTTGCAATTAAGCGGGGAGGGCAGAACTGCTTGCTGTTGGCTCTGTGTCATGGAAACTGGTGCTCTTACTGAGATGCATGTGCTATATCCTCTGGAGGAACCTTGTTGGAATGCCGATCTGAATTGGCTTTGTTTGCGTGTTTCGCAAAAGTTGGGGCATATCTGCAATTCTTCGGAACTGGACATATCTAGTTGCTGTATTGTTGTTGTGCTATGATATCTGATATTCCGCTGGGTGCCTGCAGGCTTCTGCTCAAATATGATTTGTTGCACCCTCTATACAAATCTCGCATCTGGTGAACTTTTAAGGCTGAGTGTATTTGCTTTTCTCGGCATTTCCTTTTGCCTTGTGTGAACTGCAGAGTGCAGAGGACAAAAATGCAATTCCTGCAGCCATTCTGCACTTTAGACCTTGGTAATTGAAGTACTTTCACTACTTGTATGTGATGGGGCCAACAGGATAACTGTCATAATTGCCAAATCATATCTGCTTGGGCATCTGAAGCACTGTTCTGATTTCTGCAAACATTGATTACTGCACTAATTGCTGAGGACCGTGAGCGACTGCGGGTTTGGGGCATGTCCTCTTCATTGTTGAATATTGCCACGGTTGAAGTGAACTTGTCATGTGCTGTGGCTAGATTCTGGAAACCCACCTTCCCTGCCTTTCGCTCTTGCCTTGGAAGAAGTCCGCAGGACCTGCGGGCTATTGCCATACATGTCAGTTGCCGGTTTCATGTGCTGTGACGGCTATGCTCCTGTGTTGCATCAACTGACAGGCTTATCCCAAAGTGTTTTGTGAGAAGCTTCATCTGCATGCTCCCAATAGTAGTACTATCCCCATAATCTTCTTGACTTAGAAAGACAGCTAGCATGCCCCTAGTCAAAGACCTAACTCCGACCAAAGAGTAGTTAACATGCCCTTTGTTGAAGATCCCTTTTTGCTAAAATTCCAACTCAAAAGGCAGCTAGCATCCCCTTGGTTGGAACGTGGGCAAATACCTTGCAAAGAAAATGCAAAGTGCAAAAAGTGGTGTAATTGAAAATGCTAAATGCCAAATGACTTATGCAAGACGAAGCAAGATTTATGCATAGTTGATAGAAGATATGCCCTCAGCACCGAGGAAGCCTGTATTGCCTGCCATAAGAAGTAAAAATGTCCTCAACTCACGTGGCACTAACCTAGACACTTAGGTTTATTTGTAGCTCTCCTTTAGATGTCATGGACTCCATGCCAAATTCTGAGGGCCCTACACCTACTCTTTTGATGATTCATATTTCTTTTTCTCCCTCAAAGGCATACTGACTTACCTTATTCCTGCTTGGAGGTAATAAACACCTAAGTTGAGGGGTGGTTAGACCCTTTGAACATGTGGGCTTGGTAGGTGTATGCTTCAACTCCTCTCCAAGTTATGTGATAGGGATAGAGTCGTCTTGCATGCCTCTCTCATTGGAGCCAACTTCTGTCTGCAACTTCTGTCTTCTTATTTCTTTTATGCTCCAAAGTCTATGTTGTTTCTTTTTTGCTCGCACTCTCACTTATGCCCTAACATTTTTTCTCCCTCTGGAGGTGTAGGTCCCTTAGGAATTTGTACATTTCACCCATTTTTCCATGGATAGTCAGAATGCTGGGGTAAAGGCTGGCTAAATATGTTGGGTTGTGCCAGTGGTGCTTGTGCGGCTGCTGTGGGCGCGGGGCCTACTTCCTGAGCATCAATGATAATGACCCTTTGGTCAATCAGGTCCTGGATTGCGTTCCTAAGTGTCAGGCAATTATCCGTCGAGTGACCAGCGACCTGATGGAAATTGCAGAACGCACTCGTGTCGTACCAGGCAGGAAGCGGACTAGGCAGCTGGCGCACCTTAGGCAGCCTCAGGAGGGATGCGACCTTAGGGAAAACCATGCTCAACGGCTCCACTAAAGGGGTAAAGTGGCGCCTGTCACGGCGTTGCCGCCTTGGCTACGGATGTGCCATCGGCGGGCGCATCCCCACCTGAAGGGGAGGATAAACTGGAGTGGCAGTGGGTGTAATGTGTGATGCATGCCGTGCTCTAGGTGTAGGTGTGGGTGCATACACTACTTGATGCTGAGGGGGCGGATGGACATTTGCCGGTGCAGCAGGGGATCTAATGTAAGAAACTGCATCATTGGAGGGATCCCGCCTCCTAGGAGGATTGGCATTATGGTTGTTGTTGTTGCTGCTGCTGCTAGGGCCACTATGTGTGGAAGTGGCCTGCTTGGCAAATGCAGAGAGTGCAGGAAAACTGCCGCCGCACAGTGAACTCTCAACACGGGCACCCGCTCGGAGCAAAGCAGAAAAGGTGGTGATAGGCTGAATGTTAAGCAGAGCCCCGACTGCTGGCTGGGCTCCTCGAATCATGATCTCGATAGACTCCTCGTCAGAGGGTCTATCCTTGACCTGTGAAGCCAAGGACCGCCAACGTCCAACATACTCCCTAAATGTTTCTTGGGGTCTCTGATTAAGAGCGACTAAGTCCTCCCGCTTGGGGACTAAGTCAAGGTTGAAGGAATATTGTTCCAGGAACGCCTACGTAAGGTCGTCCCAAGTCCTGATGGTGGCCATGTTGAGGGAAGTGAACCACTTCAACGCGGGCCCCGTGAGACTCTTCTGGAACAAGCGGATCAACAACCTTTTGTCAGCCTGGAGCTGAGCGAGGTCTCCGCAATAGGCTTTAAGATGGGCAATGGGGCAGCCCCTACCATTATACTTTTCGAATTCCGGGATGTGGAAAT
>JAMKQA010002873.1:0-14271 GCA_024699735.1 Posidonia australis
TACCCATCCTCTGGTTAGTAGACATCCAGCCTTCCCATTTGCATCCCATGCATTCATCCTTTTGTGGTTTTCCTCGTCTTTCCCTTAAAAGACTAGGTGGCGACTCCATTTTCTTTTCTTTTATCCTTGCGCCTTCGCCGTCATCGGCATGGCTGTGGTCTCCTCCCCTTCCCCCTCCCTCTGGGTCGGGCAGTCGGTTAGACGGACACGGTCACACCATGTTTAGGAGATTAGAGACATGTTTTCTCTCCCCTTTTGGTTAATAAAAACATAAAAACCAAAATAAATAGATAGGACACAAATTAGTGACAAATTGCAAACTTTTCCCCATAGTTAAATAAATTTGCAAGTAAAAGACTTAAAGCATATTTTGCATTCATCATATAGAGCATGCATCTTCTCATCTCTTGAGTCCACTTATATAGTTTGCAAAGGACATTTCCCGGTTTTCTCATTCTATGCCTTTGGCGTGGGATGAAATACTGATATGTCCCCCTTGTCTGGGGTCGTGTCGGTGTTAGTAGAGGGTACAACCTACTGCTTTGGCAGAGGACGAGGCCTCGAATGCACCACCCGTTTACAGCCTAAGCTTTGGCTAGGATTTAGAATGGGAACCTTTATCTTCTAACCTTGAGTTGGAGACCCATTTACCCCTGTGTGAACCTGGAGTAGACGACCTGGTAGGACACCCTTAGATTGTGAGAGAACGCATGCTAGAAGCATTCATGCATTTGCATCTCATACCATCATAAGCACTGCATCTTTTCTGACTTATTTCTTTGTTTTTGTACAAAGGGTACCGGTTAGTGTGCGAGTTCCTTAGCCAGAGCTCAAGGTTTTTTTTTCCTTTTGCTGACACCCGACACAACCCAGTTCTCGACCGCATCTCCCAAGTTATCTGTCACCTTTGATGATAGCTCGTCCTAGGGTCCGTCCTCTTGTTCCCAGCCGCAGTCCAATCCGTACCCGCTCGCGATCCCTATGGCCCAGCAAACCAGCAAGCCCCTTTCCTTTCCTACCTAGGAGGAGGTCTCCGTTTCAGCGTATCCTTCCTTTGTCCCTGTCATTGTTATCACTGCTGCCTCCACTTTTGCCTTAGCATTCGGAGGACCTCCGTCACCCCAATTCCGTGTCCCGGTGGCTACCCCACCTTCAGGACCTTCAGCTTGGTCTTATGCTGCTTTTGGGGCCTCAATAGTTGAGTCTCTTCCCATGACCCTTCCCCAAGGTTCTTTTGTTGCTCCTCCCCTGGGCTATGTGTTTTCTAGCCCCCCTCCGACTGCGGCTGTTTCTGTAGTAGCTTCTCCCCAGTTTGGACAAATGGGTTCTCAACTTCTTGACTCCTTTGTCCCTGTTTTACCTCTATCCTTTGGAGCTACTAGTGATGATCCCATGTCCGCTTAACTGCAACAAATGTCAGTCCTCTCCCAGCAGTTGTAGGGATTGACACTAGCGCGCCAGCCCTTTTTAGGTTTGTCCTTCCCGACTCCTGATTTGCCTTTGCAACGGGCCTTAGGACCATAGATTGCACCCACTACACCACCCCTACAGCCGTCGCCATCCCTTGTCTCCCCGACGATAGGGGTGTTGACGTTACCTTTTGCAACACCGCCACAGCACCCTGCACAGCATGCATCTCCGTTATCTGGTGGCCAGCCTTCTAGGCTGGTGGGAGCGCAGCCCGCCATGAGCGTAGTACCAAGGGCCATTCCGGTCCAACAGCTCTTGCTCTCACATTCTGCACCTCCTGTAGCACCACCCCTTGCCTTATCCTCACCCATGTATCAGACACAGGGTTCATCTTTTGTCCTACAGCACACAACACCCATGCACGGGTACATTGACCATCCTACCGTAGCACTAGAAGGTGGAGTGGTGGATCCGGAGGAGCCTTTAGGGGCGACCCATACAGTGTACGCGACACCCGCCTTGGCTGCACAATCTGCTACTGTAGTAGCTCCAGACGCTCTCCTCGCGAGGGTGAATGATTTGAAGCGCACACTCCGACAAGTGCAGGGCGGGGATTGCCAGCCCTACCAATTCTAGGACCTTTGTTATTTTCTTGAGGCGACTCTCCCTCCGAACTTTCAAATCCTGGAGTTCGAAAAATACAATGGTAGGGGCTGTCCAATTTCCCATCTCAAAGCCTATTGTGGAGACCTCGCCTAGCTCCAAGCTGACGAGAGATTGCTCATCTGCCTGTTCCAGAAAGGTTTGATGGGTCCCGTGTTGAAGTGGCTCACCTCCCTCGACATGGCCACCATCAGGACTTGGGACGACCTCACGCAAGCGTTTTTCGAACAGTATTCCTTCAACCTCGACTTAGTCTTGAAGCGCGAGGACTTTGTCGCAATCAAGCAGAGGTCCCAAGAAACATTTGGGGAGTATGTTGGACGTTGGCGATCCTTGGCTTCGCAGGTCAAAGATAGACCCTCCGATGAGGAGTCTATTGAGATTGTGATCCGAGGAGCACAGCCAGTAGTCGGGGCTTTGCTTAGCATACAGCCAGTCACCACTTTTTCTACTTTGCCTCGGGCGGGTGCCCGTGTTGAGAGTTCACTGCGCGGCGGCAGTTTTCCAGCACTCTCTGCATTTGCCAAACAGGCCACTTCCTCACATAGTGGTGCTAGCAGCAGTAACAACAACAACAACCATAATGCCAATCCACCCAAGAGGCGGGACCCCTCCAGGGATACAATCTCTTATAGATCCCCTGCTGCATTGGCAAATTGTCCATCCGCCCCCTCAGCACCAAGTCGTTTATGCACCCACGCCCACACCTGAAGCACCTTATGCATCGCACATCACTCCCACTACCACTCTAGTTTATCCTACCCCACCTGTGGGGATGTGCCTACCATTGGCACATCTGCAGCCGAGGCGGCAATGCCGTGAAAGGCGCCACTATACCCTTTTGGTGGAGCCGTTGAGCATGGTGTTCCTTAAAGTCGCGTCCCTTTTGTGGCTGCTTGAAATTCGCCTGCCACCAAGTCCGCTTCCTGCATGGTATAATGCGAGCGCGTTCTGCAATTTCCATCAAGTCGTAGGCCACTCGACGAATAATTGTCTCACACTAAGGAATGCAATCCAGGACTTGATGGACCAGAAGGTCATTGTGATTAGCATGTAGGCAGCAGGCCCCGAGCCCACATCAACAGCCACACGAGCACCACCGGCACAACCCAACATAGTTAGCCAGCCATTACCTCAGCATTCAGCCCGGGAGCAGCAGGCCCCTCGGGAGTTAATTCCATCTTTCCTGTTGATTCTATCTGATATTTTATTTGTCCTACCAATCTTATTCATGGTGTATCATCACTTTTTCCACATCAGTTGTATCTATCCTTCCTGGGTGATTTCGAGGAGTCGATTAGTTTGTTTCGTCCTACCGTTGAGGCAGTCTTTGCTATAGCTTCAAATCCCGTCCGCTTCGAGCCTAAACCTGTAATGTTCTGTACCGTGTCAATCGGTTTGAGGTGGTTAATTTCTTTCCTGCCCTTGAACATTCGTAGTGATCCCCATTTGATGGTTTTAAACTTGTGTCACAAGTGGGGATAGGAGAAAGGAACCCCTTGGGCGATACGGCCAAGGAACCGTCGAGCCAATCAAGGCGAAAGAATGGAGAGAGCATGAAGGATTGGGATACGAGCATTAGTACCAGCAGAAGAGACCCTTGCGCTTCGGTAAGTCCCCAAAGATGATCATTTCCCGTGATTTAACTAACTTCAACAGTGCAGGCATCTTGAATCCAAGCCAGAGTTTGTTCACAGCCTCAATGTCACAGTCGCCAGCAGTTTGGATTTATCCAACAGAATTTTTTCCAGAATATGATCATTCAGAGTCAGAGAAGACCTGTGAACATTTGTACAGTGTTGTTAGAGTCAAAACAGTTGACAGTACATCAGGCAGCGGCAGTACAAGATCTTGCTCAGAAGGCAGACTCAGAGAGCCTGACAGATGACACAGTTGAAGATATTTTGTTCCAAGAACAATTGGAGGCGCTTGCGGAGGACTTAGCAGAGCACGACAGAATCAGGGAGGGGAAAACAGTTGTTTCATCACCGTAGCTAGAATCACCAGGACCAAGCTTCAATTATGGTCCTCCAAGAATCGGAGAAAGTTTTCGCTGGACCAATGATCATCACGCATCAGTGTTTCCTAGCTGAAAAGTACTACTAGTGATCGTCAGCCTCTCCCGAGCCTTGCAAAACATTCCATTGTAGGCCATGCATCTCTATTGCATCACGTAAATTGCATCATATGTATTGTACTTTCTTTTGGTTTACACTGTAATCATAATATGAGACATTGGCATAACCATTGCCCGATGAGGAAAATCGGGAAGCCAGCCTACTTAGGAAGAGTTTTGATCCTCCTCACGCGTTACTACCTGTGTAACCTAGGAGGTAAAGGTACCAGTATTCGTGGGAAAGTGGATGAAATGTATAAATTCCCAAGGAGCCTATACCACGAGAGGGAGGAAAAATGATAGGTCGTGAGTGAGGATGAGCCAATAAAAAAAAAGAAACATAGACATCGGAGCACAAAAGAAATAAGAAGATAAAAGTTGCAGATAGAAGTCGGCTCCAATGAGAGAGGCATGCAAGACGACTCTATCCCTATCACATAACTTGGAGAGGAGTTGAAACATACACCTAACAAGCCCATATTTTCAAAGGGACTTGCCACCTCTTAAGTTAAACTGAAACTTGCCACCCCTTAAGTTAAACTGAAAGAGCAGCCACCCCTCAGCCTAGGTGTTTATTACCTCCAAGTAGGGATATGGTTGGTCAGCATGCCTTTGAGGGAGTAAAGAAAAATGAATTATTGAAAAAAGTAGGTATAGGGCCCTAGGAGTTTGGCATGGAGCCCATTTTATCCCGAGAGCTCATTGGTTGAGTGAGAGCCACCATAAACCTAGGGATCTGGGTAGCATCAAGTGAGTTGAGGACATTCTAGTTCCTTATAGCAGGCAGTGAAGGCTTACTCGGCGCTGAGGGCATATCTTCTATACATCATGCATAAATCTTACTTCCATCTTATGGGTCTTACATAAATCACTTGGCATTCAGCATTTTTGATCGCACCACTTCTGCATTTTACATTTCTTTGCAAGGCGTTTGCCCACGTTCCAATCAGGGGCATGCTAGCTGCCTTTTTGAGTTGGAATTTTGGCAAAAAGGGGATTTTCAACAGGGACATGTTAACTGCTCTTTGGTTGGAAGTAGGTCTTTGACTAGGGGCATGCCAACTGCCTTTCTAAGTCAAGGAGATCACTGGGACAGTGCTACCGCCAAGAGCAAGCGGACCGACACAAACTATTTGCTATAAAGAGCGTAGACTGAATTCATTGCTAGGACAGACCAGATCAGATTCACGAATAATACATGATGACACAAGCCAGTCCCCTTATTACAACCCTTCAGTTGTACAAAGATTGCTCACTTGATGGGAAATTCAGAGCAGTGGATTCCGTCACATACCAGCAATACAAATAGTTTAACTTCCAAGGTTTAAAATGCAAGATGATTGCTAAAACTGCTTCTTGATCCTCAGCACTCCGTAGCCTGCATTTGAATGACAAGATGAGAAATGTCAGGAAAACGAGCGCTCGGTCTTCGAAAAATTCACCAAGTGGGGTAATTTGCAGAAAACCCCCTGACATTGCGAAATTTGCAGAATAGCCCACAAAGGATGCGACAAATCACAGTTGAGTAGAAACTTGCTAGCACTCAGCAGAATTTCAAATATCAACAACACAGCAGCAATACAACCATCAGAAGTTTGCCATATCAAGCCAATTTGCAATAAAGCCCCTCTAGTTTCGGAAAATTGCGAATACTCCCCAACCTTTTTGCACAACTCGCCAACAAAGCCAATTGAGATCGAAGCTCCAGCAAGGTTCTTTCAAAGGATATTGCATGCATCTCAGCAAGAACACCGATTTCCATGCCACAGAGCCAGCAGCGAGCACAATTGCAGTTGTCCTCCAGGGCGCAGCTGGAGCTAGCTTCCTTCCTAGGGGGTAATCCAGGGTTCATCGCTTCCTTCTATCCCTTCCTTTTTCGGATTCTCGCGGGCTCGAAATCCTTTTCCTTGGCTTTTGATTGGGCGGTCAAAGTCGACCTTTGATCGGGCAGTCAAGGTCATTTCTTTTCCTTTTCCTTGGATTCTCGCAGGCGCGAAATCCTTTTTCCTTGGCTTCTGACCGGGCGGTCAGAGTCGACCTTTGACCGGGCGATCAAGGTCATTTCTCATTCTTTTTCCCTTGGATTCTTGCGGGCGCGAAATCCTTTTCCTTGGCTCTGACCAGGTGGTTAGAGTCGACCTTTGATCGGACTGTCAAGGTCATTTCTTTTTCTTTTTCCCTTGGATTCTCACGGGCGTGAAATCCTTTTCCTTGGCTTTTGACGGGCGGTCAGAGTCGACCTTTGATCGGGCGGTCATGGTCATTTCTTTTTCTTTTTCCCTTGGATTCTCGCGGGCGCGAAATCCTTTTCTTTGACTTCTGACCGGGCGGTCACAGTCGACCTTTAACCGGGCGGTCAAGGTCATTTCTCTTTCTTTTCCTTTGGATTCTCGCAGGCGCGAAATCCTTTTCCTTGGCTTCTGACCGGGCGGTCAAGGTCATTTCTTTTTCTTTTTCCCTTGGATTCTTGCTGGCATGAAATCCTTTTCCTTGGCTTTTGACTGGGTGGTCAGAGTCGACCTTTGACTGGGCGGTCAAGGTCATTTTTTTTTCTTTTTTCCATGGATTCTCGCGGGCGCGAAATCCTTTTCCTTGGCATTTGACCAGGCGGTCAAAGTCGACCTTTGACCGAATGGTCAAGGTCATTTATTCTCCTTTTCCTTGGATTCTCGCGGACGCGAAATCCTTTTGCTCGACCTTTGACCGGGCGGTCAAGGTCCTTATCCTTTTTCCTTGGGTTTTCGCAAGCGCGAAATCCTTTTGCTCGACCTTTGACCGGGCAGTCATGGTCCTTCTCCTTTTCCTTGGATTTTCGCGGGCGCGAAATCCTTTTGCTAGACATTTGACCGGGCGGTCAAGTTCCTTATCCTTTTCCTTGGATGTTTGCAGGTGCGAAATCCAACTGTTTGACTTTTGACCAAGCGGTCAAGGTCCTATTTCGTCCTTTTCTCTTCTGGGTTTTCACGGGCGTGAAATCCCTTTGCTTTCCCTAAGTCCGTGGGGACAGGGCTCTCTTTCTTGTTTGACAAATAGTATGTTTATCATGCCCCTTTTCTTTGGGATGGTATCCTCAATTACTCGGTTGACAACCGTCACGCTGTCTGGCGACCGGGTTGACGAGACTTAGTTGACTTGTCATGTCCCGCCTCCTCAAGTTGATAACCTCAATAATCCGGCTGATGAGTCTGACAACTTATCATGTCCCAGCCAGTGGTCCACTCTGCGTGTAGGGTTTCTTTAGTTTTTGCAATAGCACTTCATCATTAGCCTCAGCTTCTGTGACCATGCTGGTGGAACCGTTGCGCGACTCTCCTCCTACCGGGTGGGTGGAAACACTCGAGGAGACCTAATATGGTCACGACAAAGATGGTGAATCCGGAGGAAGAGACTAAACCCGGAAACACCAAGGGAAGTTAAAAAGGATAAGGAAAGGAGTCACCACCTAGTCTTTTAATGGAAAGAGGAGGAAAACCAAGAAGCACAAGAAAATCGAGAAGCAAATAAGATGCAGAATGTATGTGTGTGCTTCGTACCTAATGGACAATGCACAAATGAATGCGGGCCAGAGAAAGGGTAAGGATTTTGGTTACGCATGGGGAAGGGATTAGGCACCCCCATGCGCCCGAGAAAACCCAGTCTTTCTTGGTTTCCCTATTGTCAATGGTCTATGGATGTATGCTTGCTTATTCTATATGCTCATGCTAAATATGACTGAAAACATGCCAAATCGAACTAAAGAAATGAAACGAAGGGAAAAGTTAATCTGAAGGTCCAATGTAGGCATTGAGAATGCCGCTTTACTGTACGCCCTTGGGTGATGAGGAAAATCGTGAAAATCGAGAAATTCTCGGAAAGCGTCTCGCAAATTAGCTGAAATTCGAATAAATCCGAGAAAATCAAAGAAGGGAAATTAATCCTCATTTCGGGACCATGTCGGCTTTGACAAGCCTTTTAATGTATGCCCTCGGGCGATGGAAAACCAAAACAAATCTAAAGGCGAAAATCGGGAGAAATTTGAGAAACGACGAGAAAACCAAGCTCAGAACAAGCTAGAAAAGCGTGCGCAAAGAAAGAAAGGAAAGACAAGAAAACTTGTGTGGAAAGATGTGAAAAAATGTACAAAATGCATATGTGAGTGTAATAATGAAAATTCCAGGGGCCTTTGTGCAAAAACCCAAATTCTGATTAAAACTGATATTTTGAAGCCCAAATCATCAAAAATACATTGAAAAAGACATTCTATGCAATTATGAAGAAATCTGGGGTCAAATGTGCAAATATGTGCAATCCTAGTCAAAATGAAGTTTCCTAGGGGGTCAAAATGTAATTTTACCACTAAAACATGCATTTAAAACAATTCAGTGGAAATTCAGGATAAATATGCAAGAAAAATGATTCAGAAGGTTTCAGAAAGTTTCAGGGGCAAAATAGTCATTTTACCCTTGAAAACAGGCATTCAGAGTAAAATCAGTGAAATGTAGGAGTTAAAATGCAAATTGCCCAGTAGACAAAGCATCCAGAAGAATTCTAGAAGAAATCAGGGGTTAAAATGTAATTTAACCAGGAAAAACCTACTTCAGAGAAGTTTTTCAATAAAAACCAAGGGTTTTAATGCAAATAAACCAAAGAAATGTGCAAAAGAACACCAGGATCCGTCCCATTGGAACGAACCGTGGATAGGAAAATCTCAAATGTAAAAGGAACACCAGGATCCGTCCCATTGGAACGAACCGTGGATAGGAAATCTCAAATGTAAAGGAACACCACGATCCGTCCCTTTGGAACGAACCGTGGATGGGAAAATCTCAAAATGCAAAAGAACACCAGGATCCATCCTATAGGAACGAACCGTGGATAGGAAAACCTCAAATGTAAAGGAACACCAGGATCTGTCCCATTGGAATGAATCGTGGATAGGAAAATCTCAAATGTAAAAGGAACACTAGGATTCGTCCCATTGGAACGAACCATGGATAGGAAAATCTCAAATGTAAAGAACATGCCATATTTTCTGGCATAGAAGTTGTGAAGACTTCCTTCGTCCAGATTGGGGCAATAAAACGAGATACTCAGCTATTATCTGGGTGGTCCCCAGTGCCAAGCCCACAGGCAAAAGAAAGTAGAGTCTGGCACTAGTCTTGCACATGTTAGGGTGGCGATCTTCGTTCCACATCAACCATGATCAATCAATCAAGCTAGCCAGAAATGTTCTGAAGAATTTTAATATCGAAGTCAATGGAATGTTTACATGTACTTTAGCATGCAAAGAACCAGTAACATGGTGTGAATGTTAAGAATCTTCATCATCTCTGGATCTCTTGGAGCCCGAGGTTTTGGCAAAGAGCGTCCGGCTCGGGGCGGCGCTGCAGATTGGCCAGGTCTCTTCAACTTCGGCTTCATAATCTACTGTGAAACTCTTCCCCTCTATGACTGCAAGATCTTTTGATCGCAAGGAGCCACTAAGCAGGCAAGATAGCTCCTTAGTCACAGTGTAGGAGCCCTGGGGGTATTCTTTGAATCGTGCTGCCATTTGCTCCTGAACAAAGGCATCTTGTTGGTAACCAAACTGTCGCATCACACGGATTGGGTGATGTTCCACTCCACCAGTCAATCCCGGCAGGACGATAAGCCGCATGTTAGTTGCGTTGAAGAAAGCCTCAAAGTCATGAGAAGCCGAGGGAATAATGCGCCAGATGATCTTCTGTTTCGTCAGGCTTTCTAATCGCTCGTACTCCCTCTGAACTGAGGTGAGCGTGCGCGCATGGCCGCTTTGATAGTAGGATTCAAAGGCTGATCGTTGCGAGCGCAAGACTTCTACACCCAGATGTGCAGCCATCTATACCTGTACAAAAGCTCCACTGCCATAAAAATGAAGGCAGCGCCGCAGTGATCGGTCTAGCGCCCGATAAGTTTCTGCCAGGATGACCGGAGCCAAATCTATCTGCCGGGTGGCAATTGCCAAAGCAATCTCAACGACTTCAATACCCACAACCATCTGACCATGGCTGAAGATCAGCTCTCCCAAGAAGCGGATAACAAAGCCCTTTAGCCATAGATCATCGCCTAGGGAGGTGCGCATTCCGACCACTTTGTCAAAGTAAGCTAGTTTTAGCATGGGAGAAAGTCCATCTATACAGATGAGCTGACAACCACAATGACTGGTCGATAGGCTAGTTAGCTCGCACAAGACTGAGGGATACCCGTCACGCCGCATGAACACGGTGGGTCCCAGGAATCTCTGTAGGCAGCAAATTCTGTGGACCTCCTCTAGGGTTGGGGTCAGTTCGCTCCTCCCAAAGCGGAATACGTGATGATCCGGCTTCCAGAATCGGGCAGCTGCACACAAAAAATAACGAGAAACCTCAACCTTTGCGATATCCAGAAGCTTTGAAGAGATTCCCCAAATCCGCAGCTTGTCACGATCACTTTCAGTTAACTGTTTGATCCAAGCATGGAGAACATCTGAGCACTGTGTGGGCACAACCATTGTGGGGTAACCCATGATTTGTAAGGCACCTCGGCTTTCATGGCTCGAGGCTCCTCAGAAGTAGTAAACGATCTCCTGTAGAACATGTTCAAAACATTATTCTTTAGAAACAAATTTCCACTTTGCCTCGTTCAACAGCACTAACCAGAACCAAAGTAGACAGATAAAAACCGAAATGGTATTGAAAGAATTAGAGAAATTGGCCAAGAACTAAAGACTGCAGCTAACCGAATAGGGAGTTGCTGAACAGACTAAATCTTACGCACAGCCTTGAGGGAAGGTCCTGGTTTCCCAACTGGTTTTAACCAAGTACCTGAGTAATGAGATATGACCAGCAAATCTAGGGAATTGGAATTATTGGATGACTGTGCCTCTCGACCGACCATTGGGGATCTTCGACCTGTAGAGCAGCTGACATGGCCCTGGTCGAACGTTGGCTCAAAGCGTCTAACCATAGGACAGCTGACATGCCCCTAGTGGACATGGATGACTCTTAACCAATCAGAGTAGCTTACATGCCCCTGGTCGAGTACTGGCTCAGTGTGTCTAACTATAGGGCAGCTGACATGCCCCTAGTTTGACATAAATGGCCCTAAACCAACGAGAGCAGCTTACATGCCCCTAGTTTAGGCGATGTCCTCTTGATTCTCTCGAATTGAAAGTTGTTGTCATATTCAAGACAAGAGAGCCAAGTAACACTCTGCGACATTTATTAGGATGATGTTTACAGGAAGAAATGTATGCATGCTAAATGATTTGTTGGATCTTATTAGTGCCCTCAACATTGGGATGCCTATTGCCAAGTACAAAGGAATGGCAACTCCAGACCTCACGAGACTCTATCCAAGCCCCAAGTTGTTGGGTGGCTCTCTGGAAACGCGTCACTGTGTTTTGGGCTCCATTCCAAACCCCACTAGACCATACCCCTGCTTTTTATTTTACTTATTCTTTATTCCATCTCCCTCATAGGCGTGTGGGTTCACCCTATCCCTGGCTTGGAGGTAATATGTACATGGTCTATGGTGGGGAGCTGCTGCTTGTTTAAAGGGTAGGCTAGGTCCTTTTGGAACATGTCTCCCAGGTACTCACTCTGACTCCTTTCCAAGATAAACTAGAGGGACAAAGCTACCCGTCATGCCTCTCTCTTTAGGGCAAACTTCTATCTGTGGCTTCTGACTTCTTATTCTTTTATGCTGTGACCATGCCGACCTGAGGGAGGTCCCCAGCGGAGTCGCCAGTTGTAACCATGCCGGCGACAGCCTCGATGATTTTTGGCGCGAAAGGCCAAAATTCATGAGGGACAGCAAAGTCACGACAAAAAACAATAAAAATAAATATGCAAATGCAGGAGTCGCCACCTAGTCTATTAAAATGGAAGATGAGGAAAACCATATAAAACATGCAAATCATGCGAAGGAAAAGCAGGTCATAAACCAAAAATGGGTAAGGATCCCTGTTACGCACGAGTAAGGTATTAGGCACCCACGTGCGCCCGATAAATCAGTATTCTATTGGTTTCTCTTTTGCTTATGGAATATCGACTTTTCAGCCTTTGTTGTACGCCCGAGGGCAATATGCCATGCCATGCTCGGGGTCTTATGCTAATTAAGGGTGCATGATGTGCAGGGGTGTGTCCTAATGTTCAGAAATATTGGTCATAAGTCGGGTCAAGTGTCGATTCAAAGATATTGCATGAATAAGATCAAGGATCTAAGTATTTTGAGCGATTTATCATCCTTACTTTGCTACATGCCAAATGCAATCTAACATGCACAAAAATGGTTAAAAGCAGAGCTATGCCTTCCTGATATATCAAGGAAGAAAACCAGGAAAAACCTAGAAGCAAATCAAGTCGAGAAAGCATGCTAAAAGCCATATGAAAACCTACTGTGTGCTACTGAAAACAGGCTGATGCGCTTGTTTGGTGCGCCAGACTGGTGCTGCAGTCTGGTGCGCCACCTAGGTGCTCCTATGTGGGCTAGAAAGATGTGCTGAGGGAAAAACAGAAGTCCATGCAGTGCCACATCACATGAGAATGCATTCCAGAAAACCATGTCATGTAAAACCCGTCGCAAAACTTGGAAAATATGCCTTAAAAATGAAAGAAATGCAAGTGCAATGACCCATGGACCTTGTGCTCAAGGGCTGGTAGCCTCACACAAGATCACTCTATGTGCATGTTAAATGAAAGATGCAGGATTCAGTCATGCCACTGGATCATGGGCAGATGCACAAGGTTCTCCATGTTGGAGTAAGGTGCAACTAGCCTACCAGATTTTGACCAAGGACTGATTATCCAAGGGGGGAAAATAACTAGGAAATAATCTTGCTTTAAATCGAAAGCATGCATGCGAAACCATGGAATATAAAAGAGCAAGCAGTAAAAAAATCAGGCCCAAAATCATTCAAAAAGCCATGCAAGCAGATATGCAAAAGTGAATGTTTTACTCTCGGACCAGTCTAGTGCTCCTAAATGGGGCGCCAGAGTGGTGCGCTGGAGAGATGCGCCACTCTGGTGCGCCATATAGGTGCTTCCCAGAAAATCTGGATCAGACTGCAATCTGATCTAGAGCCTGACCCAGAATAAAGTTGGGTGATCTATACTAATGCAGGTTGATTCATGCGGGCATTAAGAGTTAAAAGCATGATGGGATGCATCTGATGACAGCTATCTATTGTCATTAAAAAAACAAGATGACTAAATGGGTTCATGGCAAGAATGCATGCAAAATGCAAAGGATATAAACATGGAACAAGTGAACCCAACAGAACATGTAAATGATGATCATACCAAGAATATAATAAGGAAAAGATTGCTCATACAGGCGATATAGTGCAGATTTTTAAGCTAGAAATAAAGTAAACATACTTGCAAACAAATATGTAGGTGTGCATGGAGAGCATCTTGCAAGGAGGACAAGTAAATTCATCACAAAAACCTCATGAAGATACAGAAAAATCAGACCATCTATGGAGCTTCTAGCATGCTATTTCATTGCAAAAAAATAAGAACTTAAAGGAAAAGTGAGAAGGGCCTACCTTGCCCAAGATGTTCCTTCAAGAAAGAAAAGAAAGGCCCAAGATAATAAGCTCCTTGATGCTTTGGAAGGGCTGAGAATACCTCTGGATGCAAGGCAAAGCTTGAGTGCTCAAGTGAATAGTTGCAGAATTCTGGAGAAGGCTAGTGTAGCTGTGTATGTCTCTATCTTTCAAGATGATCAGGCCCTTCAAATGGTTGCTTATGGGGTCTATATATAGGGTTTTTCCATGGGTAACTCCTAGGACAACAAGGAGCCTCGTAGACGAGAAGTCTGGAAGATTCCATGGCATATTCGCTGGTAGAGGTAACAGCCATGGGAGGTGGAAAGCCAACAGCCAGCAGCCTGAGAAATGGCTGGGCCCCTGGTATGTGCGCCTGGTTGGTGTGCTAGCTAGGTGTGCTAGGCAGGTGTGCTAGCTTGGTGTGCTAACTAGGTGTGCTTGCTAGGTGTGCTAGGTAGGTGTGCTAGCTAGGTGTGCTAGCTAGGTGCTTGCTAGGTGTGCTAGGTAGGTGTGCTAGCTAGGTGCTTTCCCCTACCTATCTGGATTTCTAACT
>JAMKQA010002874.1:0-17221 GCA_024699735.1 Posidonia australis
TTGAACAAGTTCATTCAGAATAAACAGGAGCAATTATATGTTTCTTCCAAATATATGCAACTTCTAGATGTTCAGGCCCATGCATTTTGTTCAATAAACCGTATCATACTTCATTTACACTTTACTAGAAAAATTAGTTTTAGTAATCACAGAAATTATTAAACTAAAAAAATTCAGTAATTACTAGAAGTAAATTTTCAATAAACCGCAGACGAAATAGAACAGTCCATATGAAAATTACATAGGTCTCCTTTTTAGCGTGTGAGTCTTTTCTTTGGACCTGGAGAAGTAATGATGCTAGGTCGGTGTTTCATCAGGTTGCTCCTTGGGATGAAGTATCTCTTCCTCACCTTCCAATGACGTCTCTGCCTCACACTAGCTATTTATCCCAATGCCCTTGCCAGTTTATGCAGTCCACAAACCAACTAAGGATCTTCATAACAAAGTCCACCCTAGGGCAGAAAGATAGCCATGGCATCCCTTACATACATACATACATACATACATATATAGATATATATGTAGTATCAGCTTCAGTTAAGGACAAGTCTTCATTTAAATGATTTGAGGACAACCTTTTATATCTTGATATCCAATCATTAAATTTAAAATCTAGACTGTTAGATATCCTCTACATTCTTTAGAACGAACATAGATGAAATTTCAAGTGATTTTGGAACTTCTAGTTTGAAAAACTAAAACATGTTACTCATGACTAACTTGTTATAATTTATAGAGAACCACAAAAGTACAACTGTTTGCGTTGTGAGTAGGGGACAGCAGAGGTTGTTGGGTGGGGTAGGGAAGTCAATGGTTCGCATAGGGAGTTTCAAAAAGGGGAGAAGAATGAAGATGGTAGATGAAGAGGTATTGGTATTTTTACTGGAAACAAAGATTCATTGAAGGTAACATGCTGAGAAATGTGAATCTTATCGGACAAAGGATCAAGACATTTATAGGCTTTGTGACTGGGAGACAGGCCAAAAAATATACATAGAATAGATTTCAACTGAAGCTTGTGCTGATTCGGCCCAAGAAGAAGTGGATAGCAAGCACACCTAAAGATTCAAAGTGAATTGTAAATTTGTAATCCAGAACCTTATTGTAAAGGAGCTTGTAAGGAGTATGATTTGCAAGCACCGGAGTTAGGAGCCTGTTGATTAGGTGTGTCACCAATAGAAAGCTGAGAGCCAGTAGGAAGGTGGGAGGTCAGCCTAAAATAGTAGGCATCGACCCATCCCAATGAGATGTTGATGCTTGCATTTAACAACGCCATTCTATGCAGTTGTGTAGGGGCATGTGATACGACAGTGAATACCATGTTGTTGAAAAGGAATGAAACAGTGATTAATGAACTCCAAGATGAAGTGCATGAAATGGTTCTTTCAAGGTTGCTCCGGCAGCAAATTGAATAAGGAAGCTGAAAAAAGTGATCATGGTATCAAACAAAATCCTCAACTTCGCCTAAGAAGGTTAGCAAGGAGATAGCTGGATTTAGCTTTTGGTGAGTTGCGGAGGTGTATGTTAGGAGCCAACTCTCAAGGGTTATCATTATCATTGTATACGTGGATGCTATCCTTTTGACTATCAAATTGTATCAACGATAGTGCAGGGATTGAGGAAACAAACATTTTGCAGCGAGAATGACAAAGATGACAAAGTATACAAGCAAACCTTATTACATATTGGATAGTGAAGCTGTTCATAATAACAATGACAGGTTCATTACCAGAGGAAATATTCCTTGGAAACTACTAATGGAAACATGCTAGATACAGAACATATTGATATCCCTTTGGAAACAAAATTGTAGTTGTTGTTGAGGGATAGTGAAAGATGTTCCATGTCAATAAGACAAATCTCAATGCAGATGCCTTTGGAGGAGATCGAACTACTGGAGTGTTACCATTGACTTTCTATTTCTCATTGGTAAAATAATTAAGAAATCCAAGAAATGACACAAGGACACAGCACTCAGGGCATCATTAATGAGGATAATTTTCTCTCTTCACATTCAACAAAACACAACTTGATTTTTCTTAATCATGAACTAAAAATATTCAAGATTCATGAGATACAATACATTAGAAGAAAAGAATAAACACACGAAGAAAGTATAGATGGCACCGGATGTGAAGACACTTTGAGATGCAAGATATGGACTCATTCAACTCAATAAAATGCATTTAATCAAGCATTTTTGTTGCTACAAGTTACAACTCTTGGAAATAACTTTTTCAGATGTTGGAAGGCAAAGTATGTTAAGCAATGCCTCAAATTTGAATGTGGAAAATATAAAAGGAAAAAAAAGAAAGACAAGAAAGAAGAGGAAAAAACGTTCAAAAAGGCAAGATTTGCATTGAAAAAGAGAACGAAATAGCTAAACTGAGTAACTGACTAGAAACTTCAGAGGTTGTGGACCTTTGATCCACGTATGTAAAATAAAATCACTACACTTGTCAAATAGTATCAAAATAACAAGACTTTCCTCAATAAAACAGCACAGGTGTTCTTAATAGAATAATAGCACTAGCACTCAAGTTGAAATTATCCATCCCCACATCAATAGAATGAGAATGACAGAAAAAGATTGAAGCAAAAGACATAGTATTAGATTATGCAAAAAGGAATCTTTAAAAATGACTATTAAAAAGGATCATTAAAGTATTGTAGTTAAAAAGCTACCTTTAGAATTTTGGCACGGACCCTCTCTCCTGCTTTATAGCAACTCCCAATATTCTCAATGGGTGTCTCAGACAAGTTGGAAATGTGACATAAACCAACCTGAAAGAAAAACTGCATCAGAGAATAATCACAAATATGCTGCATCACAAAAGCATATACTAGACATTTACCGTATTTGAGTCATCGATTGCAATAAACAAGCCATAGGATTCTATCCGTCTGATACTCCCAGATATGATATCTCCTACGTGGAAGTTATTGAAATCAGAAACCTCAGATTTTGCAATTCGATTCTCAGAATTTGTTTTCAGTGTGACATCAACTCTGCCAGAAAGAGGCTCCACCAATAAAATTCTGAAAAACAAATGCCATTAAGTCAGTCAAAAAATGGTTATCTTCCAATTTCGAAGGTAAAAATAAGAATGGAACAAGCCTGATTCATGTTTGTTTTCACCAGAATAATGACCATTTAAGTAATAAAACAGGGATATCTACACAATTCCAACCCACTTTATCAAGGATGGCTATTTGAGGTAAATTCTGAAATAAGACTTATCCTATCCTATTCTGCTTAATTACACTAGTATCCCAATGGATGCCCTGATCTCTTTACATTCGCTTCTGTATTTCCATGGGTCCTCAATGCTGTCTTCCAATTTAGATTCTCAACATAACAATGCTTGTTCTCAGTTAAATTATTTTTCCAAGTTCTTGCAGATGGAGACAGGAGGATTGGCGTTGAAAGAAATATTTGGAACCATTTGCGCTCCTTCAAAGGAGCAAACTTTTTCTTGGCAACTTTTTATGCAGAATCTTACAGTGGTGGCTTTGAAGCGACGTGGCTTTCGCTTGGCTAGTTTTTGCTCCTTTAGTTTGTCGAAAAAAGATCGGTGGCATTTGTTTTTCAGTTATTCTACCATAGCTAAATGGTGGTTAAATTTGGTGGGCTTGGATGTTAGAAGACAAATTGATATGGGTTTTTTTTGGGAACATTAGGCAAACAAAGGAGGTATGATGGATAGAAAAAGAGGTGTGGGACCTTTACCCCTTGAAATTTGGTGGGATGGATGTGATGGCTTGAGCATAATAGGAGGGTGTTTCAAGGAAAGCAGCTAGATGCTTAAAAGTGGAAGGATTGGGTCTTTAAGTTCACGGTGTTACAAGGAAAGCAGCTAAATGCTTAAACCGATTCCTCTAGTACAACATGGCAGGAGGTCCTGGTTGGCCTTTGAGTTGTTGGCAGCTTTTGTATCTTTCCTGCTTTTTCTTTCTAGTTCCTCCTTCACAACTATCCTTCTACCTTCTAGGTCATGTCCTTTTGGTTTTGGCTTTTATTTCTTTTTTGCAATTTTAATAAAATTCACTTTTTGACTGCTCAAAAAATAGCATAGACATAATATTAATAAAATAATATCAACTTACCGTCCATGTACAAGTTTTCCAACTGGAAACTCCATTTCAGAATTTTCAATGTGTCCATCAGACAAGTTTGATAGAAGAATTCTAGCATCGATCTTCCGAGAAACCATAATGAAACATCCTTTTGGGCTTATATTCTTCACATAACCCTAAAAAACATCAACATCCAAGGCAGAGAGAGAGCATATAAAATCCTAAAAACATTAGCATAATTAATCTGCATAAGTGGGGTAAAAATTACTCTAGTAAAAGGTATAACAAAAATGATGCAAGGCTTTATCAATGTTCTAAATTTTAGTGTCGTGTCGGAATTCAGTCCAATGAAAATAAGAAACATATCTAACTTCGGTGGAAACGTGGTAAATTTTCGAAAGTCCATGGAAATAGTCAAAAAATTTTGAAAACTCTAGGATAAGCTAAAGTAAAGCAATGATGTACATCTAAAACTACTTAGATTCACTTTCTAAGCACATATCATATTACAAATGCTATATACAATTAATACAAACGACCTAAAGTATAAATCATACCTAAAAATACTTATTATATGCATTTACCACAAAATAAATCTTAATAGATCAAAAACCTTACTAAATCTTCATGATTTCTTAACAAATCTTAATGTATTTTCATATATCTTAATGTATCTTCGTAGATGTTAATGTATTTTCATAGATCTTAATGTATCATAATAGATCAAAAACCTTACAAAATAAACCACAAATAGCACCATTGAACAAGATGAAGAAAGAAAAGGAGGAGGTTCAACGAAGGAGGAGCACCCAAGGACGAGGAGCAATACCTAAAAGAAGAGCACTCAAGGAGTAGGAGAAAATGACGACAGTAGCAACAATAAGAGAAGGGCAGGGCAACAATAATAGCTGAGGAGGAAAAGGACCCGGAGAACACCCATAGAAAAGGAGAGCACCCGAAAAGGGAGTAAATCTGGGAAGAAGTCATGGGTATCAACCTTTATATTCCCATGTCAACTCAACACGGTCGAGTCAAACACAAAAAAAATACACTATATCGACACTGACTCATTAAAACTACTATAGACAAAAAAAATTTCCATTGAATGTGTGTATTCCTTGAAATACATATATATTTCGTTTCTGTAGCTTACAAACCCAACACATATGGTGAAATTTGAAACTATAGCCCTTATAGCGTAAAAAATAATTTTCCTACAATCTAGCTATCAACCAAAACCAAAAAAAAAGGAATACAAAGAAGGTACCCTCAAGCAGTTAGTAATACAAAACACTCACTTTTTGTTAATGGCACACGAATGGAACAAGTCTTATTCGTGTTTGATTGCACTTGAATAACAATGGAGTAAGAAATAAATAGTAATGGCTATGCTACTCCAACCAACTCTATCAAGGGTCAATTATGTTCAATTGGGAGAAAATAAAGTCATCTCTATTATTAAGGCTAAAGGTACATACATATAGGCAACAGTTAAATGGATACTTAATTGGATATCCAAATATCCTATAAGACTAAATTAATAAGACTCAACACTCCCCTTAAGTTAGAACATATATATCAATCATGTCTAACTTGTTACAAAAAAAATTGTAAGTCCCAACACTACATCCCTTAGTAAAACATCAGTTCACTGATCAGAAGACTTCGAATAAGGAGTACACACAACTCCTTGCATCATTATCTCTCGAACGAAGTGACAGTCCACTTCAATGTGTTTGGCGCACTGATAAAAAGTAGGATTATTAGCAATATAAATGGATGCCTGGTTGTCACAGTGCATAGGCATAGGTGTAGAAGTAGGAAGGTCCAAATCAGTCAGAAGTGAGTGAAACCACATCATCTCACAAGTAGTCTAAGTCATAGATCTGTACTTAGTTTCTACACTAAAACGAGAGACAACATTTTGTTTCTTGCTGCACCATGTAACATGATTACCCCTAACATATGTGTAATACCCAGAAGTGAACTTCCTATCATCTCTATCTCCAACATAATCAGAGTCAGAATAGTCTTCAATCTGTAAGTGATTATGCTTTTTGTAGACCAATCATTTGCCTAGAGTCTTCTTGATGTAGGCCAACGCCCGTAAGACTCCTAACCAATGTACCATCTTTGGTTCATACATAAATTATTGAGGACTCCCACAATGTATGCAATATTTAGATGAGTAACAGTAAGATAGATTAACTTCTCGATCAGTCTCCTGTATCTGCCAACAACCTCCAATAAGCTTGAAGAGCCATCCCAAAAGTCCAAACTCTGATCCACAAAAGTAGTCTAAGGTCTACACTCCAAAAGCTCAGTCTCCTACAAGAGATCCAAAGCATACTTTCTCTATGATAAAGTCATCCTGTTTCTAACAAATGCAAACTCAATACCTAAGAAATACTTAGGATTGCCCATGTCCTTAGTGACGAAATACTTTTGTAGATGATCCTTTGTCTCCTGAATACCAATAGCATCACTCCCTGTCACCAGAATCTCATCCACATAGACGGTTAATAAAACACAGTCACTCTCTGTCCGCCTGTAGAAAACAGAGTGATCCACCACACAGCGTTCAAAACCACAAGTAGAAACAATGCTACTGAACTTCTCAAACCAGGTTTGTAGACTCTGTTTCAACCCATAAATTGCATTCCTGAGTAGGCACACTAGATTTTCCTCCTGAACAACATAACCTAGAGGTTGCCCTATATGCACTTGTTCAGAAAGATCACCATACAGGAATACATTTTTGACATCTAGTTGGCAGAGTTCCTAAGATTTATTTATGGTCACTGACAAAATGACTCTGATGGAGTTTAGTCGAACGACAGAAGAAAAAGTCTCAGTGTAATCAATGCCATATTCCTGTGTAAATCTCCTTGCGACTAACCAACTTTGTATCTATCCATCATACCATTTGCCTTGTACTTGATAGTAAAAATCCATCTGCAAGGTACAACATTGGTCCCCTCTAGTCTAGGTACTAATGTCCATGTCCCGCGAGATCTCAAAGCCAGCATTTTTTCATCCATAGTTGATTTCCACTGAGATACTAGGCTTGCCTCTTGGTGATTCCTGGGAATTGCAGAAGAAATAGACAAAGCAAATGTATAAAAGGAAGGACGAAGACGCTCATAACTCACAAAGTGAGATATAGGGCGTGAAGCAGATGAAACACATGTACCTTTCCTAAGGATAATATGCAAATGAAGGTCTGTGAGTGGTAGATCAGCAGATGTTAAAGAGGACTTGGCTGTGGGAGGGACGTGGTGGTCGTTGATATACCTGCAAAGTACCAGATACCTCTGTCCCTGTAGTACGAGTATCAGTGACATCCATCTCGCCAAACTCAATTACAGAAGGCAAAGAAACACTATCTGGAATTGAAATGGTACTGTGAAAGAAGCTTTGATCTACGAAAAAGGTGACATCAGCAGATACAATGCATTTCTTGGTAGCAGAAATATAACAACAATAGCCACGTTGAGTACGAGAGTAACTAATGAACACACAACGAACAGATTTTAGAGTAAGTTTGTCTAGATTAGAAGTCAAGTCCTAAACAAAGGCAACACAACCAAACACTCTAGGAGTAAAAGAAAAGGAATCAACACCAGGATAAAGTCTCTGCAATGGAACATCTCCACCAAGTGGTGTAAATGGCATGCGATTGATGAGATATGCTGCAATCAGGACAGCATCAAACCAAAAATACTTAGAAACATACATCTCAAACATAAGTGACCGGACAATATCAAGAATATGTCTATGTTTATGCCCTACAACTCCAATTTATTGGGATGTACGTCGACAAAAAGTTTGCTGCAACACACCTAAAGATTCGCAGTATTGTCAAAGATTTGTCTAAGTGAATTCTAAAGCATTGTCAGTACGAAAAACATTTGGATAAACAGAAAACATGACTCTTTATTTCCATGAAAATTTTTCTAACAATGTCAAGTACACTAACTCGATCCTTTAAAAGATACACCCAAGAAATACGAGAAAAATCATCGATAAAGACAATGTAATATCTATGACTAGACACAAAAGAAATTCTGGCAGGACCCCAAACATCATAATGTACTAAATCAAAAGGACTCTTACTTACCTAGCTTACAAGACTCACACTGAAAAATAACCGAGAAAGAGCCTGTTGTAGTTTCTGATTACAATAGTGACCCAGTTGACGATGCCATATAATGGATGATTCATCTGTGAAAGCTAAAGATGTAAAGCCTCGAGGTATCTCATCTTTGACAAACAGGTAAACTCCTTAGCCATTGTCATGTCTCAAACCAATCCTCTGTCCTGTCTGCAGGTCTTGAATGGTACAGTGAAAAGGGAAGAATGTCACATTGCAATTTAAATGTTTGGTAGTGGAGGTAATAGATAAAAGATTTACAGGAAATTCAGACATATAAAGAACTTTTTCTAAGGTTAACTAAGACATAACACGAACAGTGCTTACCGAGTTACCTGATAAATTTGGCCATCAACTATAGAAACAGATTTAATACCAGGTAACTTAGATATGCAAGAGTAAAGGTCACGACTACCTGTTATGTGAAAGGATGCTCCTGAATCAATGATCTGAAAACTATTCCTAAGGAATACTAAACCAGATGTACCTGAGGTGGAAGTAATAGCATGAGATGCAACAGCAGGTGTAGACTGAGCCTCTCTATACTGAAGAAACTGTGCATACTCCTCCTGAGACAGAGTCATTGGCTGAGTAGTAGTGGTAGGAGTATCTACAGGCGTGCGTGTCACCTCTGTGGAAGCCTATGTTCACTCTAGTTTACCAAACTTTTCCCAGCATCTATCACATTTGTGGTTAGTACAACCACAGTGCTCACATGGAGTCTGGTCTCTGCCATTACCTTGTCCTCGGCCTCCTCTACAAGAATTACGACTGCGTCCATAACCATGCGCAGCCATAGCAAAATGATCAGCAGTAGGAGTGGGCATATCTGTAGAAACACGTAGAACCCTGACAAAGGTACTTTCCAGGCTCGGAGTAGAATCGACTCTAAGAATCTGGCCTCGTATCTATGAGGAGATCTCCAGGGTCGGTCTAGAAAGTTAAGAAGTAACAACAAGCTCCTTTCTATATCAGCACATGGTAGAGATATCAGGAGTAAGAAACTGATACATGTCAAGCTCATCTAGAAGAGCATGGAGTGCACCAAAGTGATCCTGTACTGAACTCTCTCATTTTTAAGGTAAAGATTTTCTCATAGATCTCATAAACCCCGAAAATATTCTTCTCATAGCAATACATCTGTTTAAGAGTGTCCCAGATTTTCTTAACAAGGCGAAGAACCATCACACTGCGAACAAATGTTGGTTCCATGTAGTTCACCAACCAGGAGATAATCGCCGAATCATCTGCAAACCAGTCTTCATAAGCGCTATCTTTGTCATCCGATGGTGGCTAAGTCAGATGTTTGAGTTTGTGGGAGACAACCAAAAATGTCTCAAAACTCTGTGACCAGAGTAGATAGTTCTTTCCATTCAATTCTAAAGTTCCACTCAAGTTTTTGACTAGAGATTCTTGAGAGGCCATGTTAAATAGTAGAAATCAGATTTAAAAGAGTACTAATATGATGCAAAAAACCAATAACGAGACCCTCCAACAAACAATAATCAGATGGTACAAACCACCCTCAGTAGTAGTAAAATACGAGAAATATACTAAATATACGAAACATACAGCAATAGTAAAGCCACCGAATCCCTTCCGATAGTAGTAGTAGTGATTTACAACACTCCACTCACATGTGGATATGCATAGAAGACGACTACAGAGGCCGTCAACAAGAAAGAAAGGGCCGGGGACCCTTTAGGGCAGCCAGACAAACCTTGAAAAGGCCTGTCAGCAACCTACAGAGGCTTGGATGCGGCCTGCTGATACCTGGACGCTAGCCGGAGGAGTAACGACACCAGAGGTTGCAATCGAAGGTCCGACAAACCCGAACAGGGCCTGACGGTGCAGAAACAGGGGCAGACAACGCGCATAGAGGCTTCCTGGGTGCAAACAACGTGCGCAGGAGAGAGGACTGGGTGCGGGAGATGTCATTGGTGGCCGGAGGAGGTCCAACAAAGGTTACCAGCACCAGAGAGGATGACTGGAAGTTGGAGATTCTAGGATTTCTATCCTAAGTTCTGGATACCATATGCAATTGAGAGAAAATAAAGTCATCTCTATTATTAAGACTAAAGGTACAAATATATAGGCTAGAGTTAAATGGATACTTAATTGGATATCCAAATACCCTATAAGACTAGACTTAATAAGACTTAACAAACTATTTAAGGTAAATGGTGAAATAAGAGTCACCTAATCCTATTGCATCAATTACACAACAAAGCTTGGTCTTATTCCTAAGAACTCTGGTTCTACATTAGGAATCGCTGACTTTTTTGTACATCACATTCATGCATTTATGATCCATGTCACTGTAATGATACTCTACTACAAGGTGTCCTATTTGCATGTAATTTCACGACTGATACCCAATAAAGACAATCTTGGCATTCATTTCCCTTGTGATGGACCCAGCGTAACTAGTATAAGTACCGAATCAAACCAAGGCTTCTTCTGAGCTTGAGTGCTCTAACCTGTCCAAGTTTTGAATGTTAAGAAAAATTAATATAACCACACAACACTACATCACGTATCTACATGATGAAAAGGATTACTGGAGACAAAAGACAAAAGTAGTCACAGCAATTAAAGGTCAAAATATAGTTGATCAAGACAAAACACCACCACCTTGAAACAGCTTTATGCACACACAAGTACATGTACACAATTGTGAATAACATGTACTAGCTCACTTCTGCTTATATGTACTAGGAAACTAACTGTGGAGACAATAGACAGACATGTACCTTGACATGCATGTTTGGACAAAGCTCCTCAATCTTTTCAACACGCGTTGTCAATGAATTCCTGATCACAAGATCCCAACATTCCATCATAAACTAGGCACAAGCATAAGAAACCCAAAATTTCAATAATGATCATGCAATTGCTGAAACATTATCCGAATTCTACAACAGAATCATACAAATTTTAAATAGCAAGTAAACAAATAAAATTTCAAGGCTTGTGACACTGGAAAAACAGTGTACAAACCACTCAAAAAAATTGAGATTTAAATGAATAACACAATCATAGTATTTTAGCAGATACTTCACATGATGCTGAATTATTGTCCTTTAAGCATGATTTGGACACCACGAAGACTGATTTTCAAGGCTACTCAATGGTGGAGCAAGGAAATAAATCAAGGGGGGCGATAACTTGCATTATATATGTTATTATATATAAGTTCCAAAAATATATCTAATTGTTTGAAAATACTGATATTTACAAAAGCAAACCCAAAAAGAAATTTTATTCATTGATAAAATATCCAAAAGTATATCCAACATGGATATTGACAAAAAATAAAATCACTAATATGTCAATCTTTATCAAAGTTGAATCCTTCACTCACTCACATTAATGAAATCTTCAATCAAAGTAGTAGTACTAATGTTCTTGATAATTTCATTTTCAATATAAATAATGAAACAATCTACAAGAAATGTATCCTCTATTTTATTATGAAGCTAGGTTTTAACAAACTTCATAACCAAGAATGCTCGTTCAGAGAATGTGTGTGTGTGTGTGTGAAAGTGAGAAAATCCGATCACCTAAAGATAAAGGGTAAGAAGGATTCATGAATCCATAGGAAAAGAAAGAATAAGTTGATAGCATTGAAAACAAGGGTACTACCAGAGATTAGGGAGGGAGCGTTGGGAACACCAACGTCCTGGTAGGGATGGAACAAGCAACGGGGTTAAGGGATTGGAGGTGAGGGAGACACAATTTGTCAGAGGTTAAGGAGGGAGTATCGATGATGCCGATAGCGTGGTGGGGATGGGGCAAGCAACGACTTAACTAGGCAAAGATGGGACATAAGGGGGACTAAAGGTGGGGAGGCGTAGGAACGGAGGGAAATTTTTTTAAAAGGGTTTTTTCTAGGGTTTTGTGTTGTAATAAGGACATGTAGGATTAAATCCGCATGAAAATAAAATAAAATTTTTAATCGGAATTGCCTCCTTAATTTTCTAAGTTGTGAATAAGATAAAGTAACAAGAGTTTTTTAAAGAATGGGAGATAGCTACCCTGCCCAGCCCCCTCCTTTCGCCCTTGTTTGCACTACAATATCTTTCTAGAAAAATATAATTTATAATTACATCCAAGGTTACTAAGGAGCCAAGGCAATAACCATGGGCACCCAAAATTAATAAATTTATTTTTTTCAAACTTGTATATATACTTAGAATTAAATAAAATAACACAATGTTAAATAGTATCAAGAATTAATATGCCTACTTTAAACTCAAGAAAACATCAATTAACATTGTCAATATGTAAAATACAATATTTAAACAAAAAATACGATAAACACAATATTTAAAAGTCACAAATTAACTTATAAACAATAGTCAATAGCTAATAACAAAAACAAAAGGTACAAATAAAACTACAATAAAAAGGACAAACAAATAAGATTTTCATGATCTCATTCACTTTCTTCATTATCGAATGAATCATCAAAGTGTTTTCCAAAATTGAGACCCTCATCATCCCTTTCTTCATTCTAAGCATCTTCCTCTTCATTCTCTTCACTTTTTTCCCATTCTTCTTCTTCCATTATGTGTTGTTTGCCTTTTCTTGAATATATTTACAATATTACCACATCACTTTACATATCCACGTCCACATCCACAGCCTCTTGTTGTTGGAAAAGTTTATAAAGCTTGTGTTACTTATGTACTCTTCACTCTTTTAGTATGACACTAAGTTAAAATCAGAAACCCTTATAGCCCTACCAACTTGTGCCCATGTGAGTCCAACCTGTCCATACATAAATTCATTTGCTACCTCCGATATCCCCATCATCCAGTCACTATTATAATTAAACTCCTCGACATGTATAGGATCAAAGTCTTCAACCTTGTTCCTAAGTCGTCTCATTGAGTTGCCCAAAAATGTTGCTGAAGCTACCAGCAATGGCCACCAGAGGTTGGGGACGATGGAAAGGGAGATCTTTACAACCACCGATGTTAGTGACTTGGAGATGGGTGTTTTGGTTTAAAAAAGATTCCATCAAAACCCTAACAAAACAATGGTTCCATGTTGGATCCATTACCAAATCCAACAAGGATCCAATTAAATATCTCTTATACACTATGACTACTCTTTTATATTGCTATATTTATTTTTAATTACCAATAACAGTAGAATATTACTCTCAAAATGAAAGAAAAACAAATAAATAAAACAACATAATAATATATGTTAGAGTTATATTGTAATGTATTAGTAGGTTAATGGATCCTTTGTGTTATATGGATTCTATCACTTTTAACCCAACTTATGTATATGTAATACTCCTCTTTAATGAATCAATCTTTCTTCTTTCAACACAACATTATACCAAAGCCTCTTTAAAAACCCTAGCCAACACAGGAAACCACGACAAACCAATCACATTGTTCAACCTTTTTCCCATCGTCCAGTAGGTCTTCCACCACTGTCTACCGTCCAAGGGTCACTTCTGGCCCTCACTGTCCCTCCTCCACCATCGAATAACCTGATCTGGTAGTTCCGGTGAAGTTTTGAGGGTATCCGATGGCTTTTGCAACTACCTTTGGTTGTCCAAGTCTATGTTGTTGCTAACAAGTGTGCAATACTTATCCTCTTAAGGGTAACAGGTATATGCTCTAAGTTTCAATGATTTTTGAAGCCTTTTCTAGTCCATAGTGGCCTTTTATACCCAAATAATTAGTTTTTGTTAGACAAATCAGTCCAGATTGTTTCCATGGCATATTCTCATGATTCATTGCTCAAAGGACTTATTGCAACATCAATCAAGTTGACAGAAAAGAATTATCTGTTATGGTCTCAAACTTTCAAGACATTCCTTAACGATCACTGGAAAATATGATACATCACCAATCCTCTACCCTATATAAAAGATGTGGCTTATGAGGATTGGTTTGCAGATGATTATGCTGTTATTTTTGGAATAGTGAATAGTATGAATGAAGATGTTGCTCATTCAATCATGATGTTAAAATCTACATAAAAGATTTGGAATACTTTTCATAGTACATACAAGAATGAGACGAATATTACCAGAGTTTGTGATATTTATGAGCAGTTATTCACACACAAACAGGAAGGCAACATCATATAGGATTTTTACAATACCTTAAGATCTCTGTTAGACGAGTAGGAGGCATATTAGCCTATTATGGCAGATATTTCCAAGATGGAATACAGAAAGAAGTTAGTAGTAGCGATCTTCCTAACTAATTTACAACTTGGTCTTGCCAATCAGATTAAAAGCCAGATTCTGAGTACTAACACTATTCCCACTCTCCAGTTGACCTTTTTATGAGTGCTACGTGTTTCTACTAGTTCTTCGACTTCCTCTAATGTTTCATATCAGGCAACAATGGTATCATCTATGAGAAGATGTAGTACCCAAGATACTCGTAGATGTGGATGTAGTTGTGATAGTCACAAGTTTAACCATTGTAATTGTAGCGACCACACTACTAATAGATGCTGAGACATGTTTGGATAGCCACCTTTGACGTATCTTGCATCATCTATGTCATCTACCCTCAATTCTCCATCACCAAGTTCCTTTTCTCAAACTGTGACCAAGCCGAGTATAACCAATTCTGTCAAATGAGAGCCACTCAGTCCACTACAACTACCTCCCATGTCACTACTCCAAGTGATTGGATCGTGGACTCAGGAGCCTTCTCCCACATGACAGGTACTCGATATCTTTTTACCCATATTTCACAATTATCAGGAATCAATTCTGTCTTCACAATTGATGCTCGAAGTTGCCCAGTAGCTAAAGAATGAGCAGTTCATGCTTCTCCACTCTATAAAAAAGTCCTTTTTATTCCTAATTTTCCTATGAATTTACTTTCCATCAATGCAAACACTTAATAATTATATTATTTTGTAACCTTTTACCTTTTCATTATACTTTTCAGAATCTACAGACGAAGAAGCGGATTGATTTAGGCCGTGAGCAAAGCACAGTGTGTACCTATTAGTTCGCAATGATATTCCATAACGACTTGCTATTACTACTTCGACAATGAACTTTTTCATGCTATGACAATATCGTTTAGGACATCCACCCCTTCATCACCTTCGACAAGCTATTCCATGGATGTCTTTAGAATCATTTGCTAGTGAGTCCTGTCAGCTAGGTAAGCATCATCGTACTATCTATAAGTGTCAGACGTTAACTTCGAGTCAGAAGTCTTCTAATCTTCTTCATTACGATATTTAAGGACCAACCTGTAATGTGTTTGTTTCTCGTTATAGATATTATAATGGTTTTGTTGATAATTTCTCTCATATGACGTGGATGTGCTTTTTGAAGAATAGACAACATATACTTGAAGTGATTAAAAATTATGAATCAATTTTCTATCTTGCCTAAGATTTTTCGTACTGACAATACTTTAAAAATTTAACAAATCAATCTTCAAGAATATTGTTCTTCTAAGAGAATCTTGCATCAAACTTTATGTGCACATACTTCTCAACAAAATAGTGCGACTTAACACAAGCATTGCCACATTTTACACGTGATACGTACCAATATGGTTGAGAAACAAGTTCCTAAGTATTTATGATCAGATGTTTACCTACTATTGTATACTTGATTAATCATATGTCTTCTACTCCTCTTAGAAGGGAGAGTCCTTGGAAAGATTCCTCTTAGAGGATTATATCTCAACTAGGAGTTGTTTGCTCTTCCACCTAAAATATTTGATTGTGTTGCATTTGATCAAAATCACATACCTGAACTTGATAAACTTGCACCTCAAACCTTGAAAAGTATTTTTGTAGGATACTTCAGAATATAAAAAGGATATCAGAGTTATTATCCTCCCACAAGTCGTTATATTGTATCTATTGATGTCACCTTTCTTGAGTCCAAGTCCTTTGAGGTGACAGAACCTATTCCAGTTGTGGAGTCTCTTTCTCTTCCTTCACCAGTTCCAGTTACTTCCATAGAGCATAATAAGTTGGTCCAAGTTGAATAGTAAGTATCAAAACCATCACAGATATATCATTGCCGTCAACAACCACCCATGCCTACTTCGACACAGACCACTCCAACTTCAACGTCAACAGACCTTCTCACTCCAACCTTCGTATATCCCTTATGCAAAGGTAGTCATTTCACTACATCTCATCCTATATCTACCTATGTTACTTATAACAGCCTTCACCTTCTTTTCGCCACTTTGCCCTGTCTATTTCTATAGAGTCCATTCCCAAGCACCACTAGGAAGTCCTTCACATTCCTCATTCGAAATCTGCTACAACTAAGAAAATGTAAGCATTAGTGTCCCAATATACATGGAAATTTATGACTCATCTTAAAGGAACAAGGTTAGTTAACTGTAGGTAGGTGTTCACAGTCAAACATAACGCAGATGTTGATTGCTACAAAACGCATTTGATGACGCAAGGCTTTACACAAACTTATAATATTGACAATGTAAAGACGTTTTCTCCTGTAGTAAGTCTCAATTTCAATCGGGTTCTCTTATCTCTGGCTATCAATCAGTTTTAGACTTTTCATCAGTTGAATGCCAAGAATACATTTTTGCATGGAGACTTGTCTGAGCACGTCTACAAAAAGTAATCTCCCAGGTTTGTTACTTACGGAGAGAATTATGTTTGTCTACTGAAATGCAAGCCAAAGAGTATGCCTATAGAGCAAAACCCACCTTTTTGGGATAAGTCATCAGTATTGTTGAAGGAGCCTGATACAAAAGTTAAATAGACAAATTGATCTATTTGACTGTCATTTGACCTAATATCTCATTTGCAATAGGACTTTTAAGTCAATTTATGCATAAACCTATACAAGTACATTGGCAAGAAGCTCTACGTGTACTTGTTTACATTACGAGCACACCAGAGAAAGGCTTAACTTACAAGGAACAGACACTTATAAATTGAAACTTATTCAGATTCTAACTATACAAGTGATCGTGAAGACAAAAAATCAACATCAGA
>JAMKQA010002875.1:0-14220 GCA_024699735.1 Posidonia australis
GTCCATCAAAAAACTGATGACAGCAAGCAACCTCGTCCTCTTCAGAAGTTCCATGTAAAATTTCTTACAACAAAAGATAACTTAAGGAATAGTTTTTTGGAATAATAAAGGATCTTTTTCCTGTTAAAATACAAAAAGCAGGCAAACATTTGATCTTACAGCTTGAACTCGTGTTCTTGGAATTCCATCAAGAATAAAACCAGTCTCTCCTCTGTAGTAACCCTCTTCTAGCCTCTTAGAAAGCAAAGCAAATATTATATCTTCAGGAACAAGCTTCCCTTCATTTACTGCATTCGCAATCTATAGAAACATTGCAAGAATAAGCGGTTAAGTAAGCAGCACACCTATGGAACTGAAGTGCAAGAAATCAATTAAAAGGATAAGTTGCCAAAAATGTTGTAAAGCTACCATAGTTTTGAAAAGGTACAGACAAATTCCTCAAAATCACAAAATTGAAATATTTGATTGCAGTGCCAGAAGCTATCTCAAGATTCAGTTACAGGGTACCTTCAGTAGAACTGTTCATAATCAGAATTTTCAGGGAAAAGTTCCTATTTTGATGACAATTCTCAGTAAATTTCTTATCTTCAAGCCTTTCATAGATCACATTTTAGCTCATTTCTCCTACCTTAACGACCTTCCATCCACAAAAGGGTGGAAAGAAGAAGAAAACCCATATAAAAGATGGAATACCGGCCATCCTCGTGATCTCCTAGCAGTGACCACAACTACTGATTTCAGTCCTATTTTTTAAATCACCACTGAGGAATACAATCACGAGGACAAGATAGTAAGATTACGTGAAAGTCCAAGTTGATTAATTATGAAAGAGTCGAGCTGTGAGTCTGTGACAATACAAGGAATATCCACTACAAAGCATCTCTCTCATTAAATACATGATAACAACAGGAGAACAGAAGCGAACCAACCGGCAACGAATGGATCAGAAAGAAACGAGCAACTATTTTGCCTTCTTCTTCCTATAATTGAAACACCTAAACTACCCCTTCTATCAAAAAATTCAATGACGAAAATACCCCTCCCCGCGGTAGGATTCATGGTGACCACGCGCGTGGTCCGCAGAACATCGAAAGCCAGCCAATGAAACCCCTCCTCAACCAATCATTCCCCTCTAAACGAAGGAATCGAGAAAATTTAAACCCTAGAACAAGAGGCTTGAATTATAGCAAGAGGAAAAACTTCAAAATAGCCACAAGGTTATTCTTTTGCATATCAATCAAAAAATGCGAATATCAAATTCAACAAACGAAACCCTCAAGAAAACGAAAGCTTCTAGATTCGCCAAAGACCACACCATAATAACAGAAAACACCATTAACCACACAAATTTCGATTCTTTCCAACGAAGAAAAGCTCAAAACCAAGAACCACCGAAACCCAAATGAAACAAATCACCGACAAAAGGCTGAACTGAACCCACAGAAGAACTCCATGTGGCTCTATGGATACCGAAGAAGTCGATCTTTTTTTCCCCCAGGAGGGAGGAAAGGGAGGAAGAGGAGAGAGGACGAATCAAAGACGAAACTCCGACCTGCTTGTAGACGGAGGATCTGGGACTGAGCTCCTGTCGGACGAGAGACCCCATGGAAATGCATGGCACGTCCAACAGCCTCGAGATCCTCGACGCATACACATGCTTCTGCGCCCCGGGGCTGCCCATAAACACCCATTGAACGCTCCGCCCCTCCGCGTCCCCGCACGTGTCCACCATCTCCTGGGGGTTACGGTCCCAGCCCTCCTCGCCGCTGTCGTACTGGAGCTGGGCCGCCGCCGCGGCGGATGCGAAGGGTCGGGATGGGGAGGGGACGAGAGGGGCTCGGGGGAGCCGGCGGAGGAGGGCGGTCAGGCGGCGGAGGCCCGGCATGGTGGCGGCTCTAGAGGGGAGAGGTGGGGGGAGGGTTTGTCGGGGGTTTTGTTGTGGTGGGTGGGGGGGAGCCAGGGAGGTGGTTAGGGTGAGATCGGGTATTGTGGGGTGACTCGCATGTGTTAAACGTGGGCCGTGAAGAAAAAGGTTGGGATGCGGAAGAAAATAAGCACGTGGAATAAAAACTAACTTGTGCAGTGAATACTAATACTGTAACATGACGCAAGTAATAATTGTTTTTTATTTTTTTTTTTAACCAACTACCATAGTGTAGTTGGCCAGAGGAGTGGAACTCCTACTTCCTTCCCAGATTCAAATCTCACGGACCATAGAGAAAAAATATATGCATACGATATCAAAAAAAAATAATTGTTTTTTTAATTGAAATCGATAATTGATTTTTTTTTTTTTTGTGGGTTAACCGTGAACATTTCCACCACCAAAGGATAAGTCTAAGGTTGACAATTGTATTTCCTATTGTTCGTCGACCATGTAAATTTGAATGTATCAAGGAAATAATAATCTTAAATTTCATCGTAAGAGGATTCAAATTTGTGACCTTGGGACGAAGAGTATCCCGAGTGACCAATTGGACTACATTAGTTGATTGATAAGTACATCTCATAGTAAACTTGGCCATAGATTCCACTACTCAGTATAATAAGTACAATGTTCAAGTTAGCAAATCTTGTCTGCAATCACTCAGTCTAGTGGTGAAATCTCTTTATAGTTTACGAAGATCAGTTCAATCAAGAATCTTTACATCATTATGGTGATCTCTAGCCAAGTGTTTGATTGTCAGATCGGTGCATCTTCCCTTAAATTAGAGGAAGATTGATTATAAACATTAGATTTGAGTCAAGTAGTTGTCATCAAAATCGTCTACATATTTATAGTGATTTTGCTTTTTATTTGTTTTAATTTATAAAATAACGTGAATTATTGAAGCACATTTAAATTTGAAAGGTGGGTTGGTAGTTACATGGATTCTTAATGGTACCAAATTGAAAGTGAGTTGGTAGTTACATGGATTCTTAATGACACTAAATCTGGAAATTTAAATTTAATAACTATATCTTCAATATTGTTGTGACTCGATTGGTTGTTTCTATAATTGTTCTGGTTTAAAAATATCTCATGTATGCAATATTTAAATTTTTTTTATATAAAATATTACAATATTTAGTGATTGAAATAACTACCAAAAATATCATGATTACGTGCATTGAAAATATTTAGGGATTAAACAACTTTCAATTATTTGTTCTCATTTTTTCCATATTTGTTATGTTTGAAAGAAATTAACATATAGACAGTGTATAATATTTTGACATATAAAATATTGCAATTAATAGATCATGTTTAAATTTAGAAGTTGATTGGGTACTTACATGAATTCTTAATGGCACCAAATCCGAAATTTTAAATTGAGTTTTTACCATATCTTCAATATTTTTGTGATTGCATTGGTTTTTTCCATGTTTGTTGTGATTTAGATGACGTGTTAAATCTGATTTTTGTAATAGTTATTTTCTATGTTGATTAGATGTTAAATCTGATTTTTATGGTATTATAATATTTTAGATTCCAACGAGATTTTTTCCCATACATTATGTGTCTATTTTATGTATTCCAAAAAATAACAGACATGTTAACAGTTGTTAATTATTATAAATAATTTCTAAAAATATCTTACATACATGTATTACACAGCACAAAATGATCATGTAATACATTCCATAAATACACTATTTAAATATTCTAGATTTTAAAAAACTACCTAGCATATATTTTTATACATGTAAAGTGTGGATGAGGTGTGTGGTGTTTATGATTGTAATTATCATAAATAAACTTCTTAATTTTCTAAATTTCCAAAAAACTACCAAAAATATCTTTTCATACACTAATTCAGTTTCGTATTACTAAATATAATAGTATTAGAAAATGATTTGTATTCCTTTAGGTTGTTTTGAATGTTTCATACTAAATGTAAATAGGTTTGTGTTACTGTTTTAAATTAGTTAGTATTATTATATTGAAATAGTATTACTAAACAAATCTCTTCTCATAAAACATCATTACTAAGAAGTAAAACTAATCTCATTTATGTATATGCATTTAGTTACGCATTACTGCATGTAGACAATATTACTAAATGAAAACGCATGACTATAAAATAATCATTCACGATAATGTAAGATACTAAGGCTTCTCTAGAATTGGGTGAATAGAGAATCTCTGATTTTTTATTAGTTTTAACTTTAATATGCAAATTTAAGAAGATAAAAATTAATCACATAAACATTCAACCACAAGTACTCAGAGAATTTATAGTGGTTCAGCCAACCCCGGCTTAGTCCACTCCTCAAGTTCCTCACTTGAGACTTAACCCTTTTATTCAATAACTAGAATTTTATAAGCAACTAATTTACCTTGCTTGTTGCCTTGAATCATAATTTCCTTCTCCTTCCTGGAGAATAACTCAAAGCACTTGATGGTGAGAGTGACCCTTGCACAACTTGTGATCTCCCTCTTGCTTGTCAAGCTTTGTCGGAATGGGAGTTGAAGCTCAATGTGACTTGAAGCGAAGTATGGATGAAATTTTGACTCACTCACTTGAAACACTAGAAGTACGATAGCTCAATAAAAATCAGTGGTTTGTGAGATGCATATGAACCTTAATTTATAGTGTTAAGCTTGCCTCTAAGTGTGACTAACGACTAGTAAATCTTTTTCTTACTGACATAAGATTCGGTATGTCGAAAATAATCAGTCGACCGAAATATGTAACGGTCGGGTTAATTCGGTATTCTAAAATGTTTCGGTGTGTCGAATTTGCTTTCAGCTTCCTTTGTTCCTTGAATTTCGGTGTGCCGTCTGATGTGTCGTTTTCTCCTGATTCAGTATGTCATTTTTGCATGCAACTTCCATTGTTCATTGAATTTCGGAGTGCCATTTGATGTGCTGTTTTCTCCTGAATCGGTATTCCGAAAATATTCGGTATGCCGATTTACATGTGACTTTAAACTTACATATCCTTTCTTCCTTTACATATCAGTACATTGTTTTTATATCTCATGAATACAAATATGTGATCTTACATCTCATAACACTTACTTATATGATTGTTTTACAATTTAGTACTTGCTTTCTTCAGATGGCCTTATATAGCCTCCTGTGTTTAAACATAACAAAATTAGTATCATCAAAATAAATATAAGATTTTTCAATAGATAATACAAATAGTATCATGACAAATAATATTTACAAACAATAATACTATTTTCTATTCATTTTCTCCTCTTTACTAAATCACAAATCAACAGACAAAACAAGAAGAACCCAAATCATCTTATGGTAAACCACTACCATCATGAGTCCAAGAATACCACAAGAAGCAACAAGAAAAGACATAATGACAACATCTCCACTTAACCACCTCCTCCTTCCCTTCCTGATGACCGAACAAGTACTCGGTACTTGTTCGAGGGAAGGAGGAGGTGGTCAAGCAGGGATGTTTTCAATACACATAATCATGATATTTTCGATAGTTATTCCAATCACTAAATATTGTAATATTTTATATATAGAAACTTTAAATATTTCGTGGATGAGATATTTTCAAACCAAAACAAATATGGGAAAAACCAATCAAGTGACAACAATATTGAAGATACTATTATTAAATTTAAATTTCTAGATTTGGTGCCATTAAGAATCTATGTAACTACCAACTCACCTTTCAAATATAAATGTGATCCAATAATTCACGTTATTTTATAAATTAAAACAAATAAAAGGCAAAATCACAATAGATATGTTAGCGGTTTTGATGGCAACCACTTGATTTAAATCTAACGTTCAAAATCAAACTTCCCACAAATTAGTTAATTTGAGAGAAAATGCAACAGATTTGGCTATATATGATTGGGATCAGGTGTACTTTACCTCAAAACACTTCCTAGATGAGACTTCATCTTAACCATTCATCTTACCTTTATATATCTTACAAAAACCACAAAACAGCTATAGATGACATAAGTGGTATTACTTCTTTGAATTGGAAAAGACAAAAGAACAATTTTCCAAAAAGTATCACACACAACCCACACTCTCTCTCTCTCCATTGATAATGATACAAGTCATTATTTTACCATAAAACTCACATGGCAGCAGAGCTACAGGAACAACACTAGCCCCCGCCTCTCACGAGCACAAATGGCCCCCCAACGGCTAAGAAGGGAGGTTGATCGAGCCTAGAAGAAGAGGATAAGGACGACGAGGAGGAGGCCGTTGGTGAGGAGGGAGAGCAAGATGTAGCCGACACGGTTGAAGACGATCCAGGAGGCGGTGGATCTAACTAGGACTAATTAAGCGACGTTCCTCCACCGCCAAAGAAATATGTCGCCAGTGAATCCACCACATGCTGATGATGTAAGACTACGGTTACTGTCTGCCATCCTCCTCCTTGTCGTACCATCTTTTCTTTATTTTTGTTCTCCTTCTGTATGGTTTTTTGGTTTGGTTGATTTGGGTATCTGGTGTTTGGGTGGGAGACCACCAAAAAAATTGCCTTTTTTTTTCTTCCCTTTCTTATTATGCTTTGTCTACCATTGTCGTGATGATTGTAATGTTTCAGTGAAAGTTGGGGGTTTTTGGTGTCGGATTGATCGATTGTGAGATGAGTTTTTCTTCTGGTTCATGATTGCTTCTCCTTTCACCTTATTTTTTTTCCCTGGCTTTTGTGTTTGGTTGTGTTTCTTGATTTGTTGCCATTGGAGTGTTTTTTTCCCTAGGGTTAGTGGAAGGTCTGTTCAAGGTGGCATATGATGGTTTGATTAAGGTGGAGTCGGATTTCATCTAGTGGAAGGTCTGTTGGTGGTTGCTTAATTGGATTTTGCAAACTGTGCATTGGTGAATGATTTCGACTTTGGAGAGTTCAGGACGAAAAAGGATTTTATATTTGATGCATATAGAGAAAGGGTGGGATAGGCCCTATTACTGCCTTTTACTCAATAGTTCTAAAACAGCTCTATATTTCTTTTGCTTCATCTCTTCGTCTGCTGCTTAATATCTTCAAATATTCCTATCGTTCTCTTTTTGGGTGTGGATACTCGTTGATTGGGAAAATGAATGAAAACATTAATTCTTTCTTGGAAAAAAAGTTTACGTTTCATAAAAAAAAGTCTTCATTTGAAGGTTTTTGTTTAAAAGAAAATATCATTCAAATGATGTTCTACAACTGAATGAAAGAGTTTTTCATGAAAAAAAAAATTTGTTTCATGAAAATAAAGTTTTTCATGGAAAAAAGTTTTTGAATTAGAATGTTGAAAACCTAACTACTCTCTTGAATGTTAAATGACAACTTCGAATGCATTATTTCGAATTAGAGTACAAAATTGAAAAACTGTATCCAACTTAAATCCACCTGATCCCAATCATATATATGTAGAAAACATTTAAAACAAAAATCTTAAAATAAAAACTTTTAAAACGAAAACATTTTTACATAAAACGAAAACTTTTTTCTATGAAAAACTTTTTTTTTATGAAACAAAAACTTTTTTTCATAAAAAACTCTTTCATTAGAGAACATGAACATATTGAAAAATGTGTAAAACCCTTAACCCCTGTTTGGATGCAGGAATAATGACTAGATAAAGGTAGAATTGGAATAGTAATTCCATTTGACAAGTCAAAAAGTGGAATAGAAGTGGCATAGTAATTCCTATTCTGATTTACTTATTCCAGAATAGCTATTTTGTGGAAAATGTGGAATAAATTATTCTGCTAAGTTATTCTCATACATGTATGTATACGGTGAGTTTATTTTTTTATCTAAAAATTAATACATATATAATATAATGTATACATATTTTAAACTAGATATAGATCTTAATAATTTAGTTGATTATTATTAATCTACATGCTTTCTACTTATTCCAACACTTATTCTGATACTTATTCTACTTTTCATCCAAACCCGAATATCTCTCTATACGTGCTTATTCACCTTTAAAACAAAATCACTTCCAAACAGAATAGCAATACTATCAGAATACTAATACCACTTTCCACTTATTTCTACTTTTCTTATTCTACATCCAAAAAGGGATTTAGTATTCCCAAAATTATTGATAACTGAACTAATTATTACTATCAATAACAAAAATTAATTAATTATAGTCTCTCTCTCATTACCCTCTAAAACACAAAAGCACCATTAAGTCAATAACATTTTGTTTTAATTACCAGAAGTAGTAACAGTATTTTGTTTTTTAATTTCTCTTTGAAAACCTAATGGCTCCTTTGAATGTTTAATGAAAGAAATAAGTTACAATTTAATTATAAAACAAGATGAAGAATAATAATGAAAAGAAATGAAAAACAAGATAAGGAACATTACTTGAATGATGGCTATTTTTTATTTTTAAAAATAAAAATCTTAAAATTAAAATATTTTTCCATGAAACGAAAACTATTTTTCATAAAAACTATCTTAAAATGGAAACTATCTTTTCCATACTCTTTCATTAGAGAACACCAACATATTGAAAAACATGTAAAACCCTTTGTATTCCCAAAATCATTGGTAACATGATCAATTATTACTGTAACTGCACTTTTTTCAATAATAATAATTAATTAACTACATTCTCTCTTTCTTTAACTTCTAAAATACAAAACCATTATTAATAAAAAGAGATGTTTTCATATTGACCCTTAGATCAAAATCCAACAGCTATAAAGTTACTTTACCTCAAAATGATATTTTATGGTGTGTGTGTGTGTGTGTGTGTAATTTACATTTATAAATATAGGGAGTGGATCAATTGTCTAATTCCTTAAATTGTCTTAATGAGCTTAATTAGGCAACTGATCAATTGCTTAATTTCAACCATTAGATCTCCTAATCCATAAACTAATTTAATAAATTATTAAAAAAGTTGTGGAGACCACGTCAACCCACATGCCTCCTCCCCCATCCCACACGCAATCCCTATTTTCTTTACTCATTTACAATACTGAAATCAAACACAGACATTGAAATTTGTTTATCATTTCTATTTTATTTATTTTGATTTTTTTTGTTCATTTCCAATACTAAAATTAAACGCCAAACACTAAAATTTAATCCAGTAGTCATTGCTATTGTTGTTTTAAGTTCTTATCAAATGTTTGTAAATTATTTATTTATTTTGACTTTCTTGTTCATTTATTGTACTAAAATTAAAAGCTCAATACTGAAAATTAGTTTCATTTTAATTTATCAATATTGTTACGGAAATTACTTTAGCTACTAAAATTACTACTTATGGTACGTATTTTTTTTGATAGGATAGTTGTTGATAGGCCTTTTCTCAATTTGAGGTTTGGTCTTATAAAAGAAGATGTGGCTTGCTTGGTCCCTAGTAGCCATGGTAAAAATACAAGAAGCCAAAAGACAAGAAAGTTCATTGAAATTGAACCAAAAAGCAAAGAAACCATGACTAATGAAACTAAACCAGTTGATGGTGAGGTCTCTACTTTTTCTAAAAAACCAATCAAAAAAAATGAAAATGTTAACACACAAACCAAAGAAGAAGTTCAATCTACAACCTTGTACTAGAAAACTCATCTCTTTCATTGTAGAAAATGCTTGATCAACATAAGTGTAACTGTACTAGTGAACACTCGTGTGAGGTGTGAAAGGCCAAATGCACGAGATTGAACAAAGTCACAGCAAAAATAAAGGTGAAAAAGCAAAAATAATAAAATAAAGGAGTAGAGTCGCTACCTAATCTACTTAAAACAAAAAACAAGGAAACCGTACGAAAATAACAAAAAAAAGGACGAAAATGATGCAAGTATGCATGATTCGTGCCAAAAGAAAGGTCACTGTGCACCAGAAAGTTAAGAAAGGATCCCTGTTACATGCGGGGAAGGTATTAGGCACCCCGTGCGCTCGACAAGTCAGTCTTTCGTGGTTTTATGCTCGCTTGTATGACTATGTTGGCTTAATGTCTGTTTCTGTATGCCTAAGGGCAATATGCAATGTCATGCCTAATGATATGCCTATGCCTATTGAAGTGCGAGTAAAGTAGGCTTGGCTGACAGGATCAAATACTTAACCATGCTACCCAAACCCTGAATCAACAACGATTCGCAAGGGAATGAGTAGTAATCCTCCTTGCTTTACAAAGTGTATCATTAGTGCAAACATGGAAGCATGATGCTAGAAATTATGCAAAAGCAAACATAAGACACTCAAAAAATAAAATCAGGAACACTGAGACCAAAGCCATTCAATCAAAGCTCATAAACAAAGGCTAAAACTGTTGCCCGAGCACTAAACCATAGCAGGTGCACCAAAGAGGTGCGCTAATTTGGTGCACCAGAACGATGTGCCAGCAAAGTGCTCTGGTCTAGTGCGCCAATCTAGTGTGCCCCAGGTGTTGTTTCAGATTGCGAACATAATCTTGAGCCCAGGTGAAATGCATGCATTGGTTGGGCTTATGGCTCTCTAGTGAGCTAACCTAGATACAATGGGACACATTCACACCAACAAATCAAATCCAAATCCTCTTTCCCACTCTCTCTACCTCCATGGCCACTTATGGGTTCCTTGGGCTGCAATGGCCATGGATCCTGACTGTAGGCTTCTAGGAGCATTGGGGACACCCGAGATGAGGGCTAGAGCAATGGAGAAGGTACTTAGGCAAAGAAAACAACAGGGAATGCAAACATGAACTCTTGCTGCCTTCATGGGTTACTCCGGCGACCTTGGGTCCGACCAGCCATGGAACGGCCTGCAGGTACGAGAGGTAGGTCCAGGGCAACTTGAAAGATGGTGGAGAAAGAGAAAACATAGGTGCACAATGCATGGGGGACAGGTCACAGTTCGTGTTTAGTGGTCGATGGCTCACACGAACCATGACCCATCACCAGAAAACAGGCTAACGACGTAAACAATTAACAAAAACCACAAGTATATCAAACCACAACAAAGCTCAAAGCATATAACCAATGTGAAACAGCAAAGCAAAGCCTAATTAAGCAAGGGAGACATGGAGCTTACTGGTGTTGTCTTTGCCGACAGTGGCTTGCGGCGGCCTCACTCTGGTTACACTGGAGGTGGCTGGATGCTGATGGGGGATTAGGGAGTGCTCAGAGATGCTCAGGAGACGAGTGCAAAAAATGCCAAGAAGAAGCCACGTGAAGTGCTTGGATGGCCCTTTAAAAGAGGTGGAGACGTAGAGTCCTTGAATTCCAAGAGACTTGGAAACCAAGGGACTCACGTAGGCTAATCAGGGACTAAAAATTAGGATGAGGGTACAACTGTCATCTCACATGTGGGGGGTTACAAAGGGTGGAGAAGCTGGACAACCAACGAACAATGCCCTGAAATAGGGCAATGCGCCAAGTTGGTGCTCTAGCATAGTGTGCCAACACTATGCGCCAATATTGTGCACCTAGATGGTGCGCTAGGTAGAAGTTTAGGCTTGGCATTTGATAATTTAAATCATGGACCGGGTTACCAAGCTTGTGTTTTGAGATCTAAAGCTATAATCTTGGATTGGCCTCGGGCGTGCAATAGGTTTCAGATAGTGGGAATGGTGATTAGGTCCGCCACGTCCAAAGCAAGTCCTTCTGAAAGAATCGCCAATGAGTCGCCCCAAAATCAGAGTGTATATAGTGACAATTAGTAATATTATCACAATAAGTGCTGAATATATAAGATTTAGCTACATAATAATTATATTCATTAATTAGTTCATCAAGATTCTTGGTGAATGAAATATATAAATTAATCCAAATTATATAAATGAAATATAGGATGATTTTATCTTATATATAGGATCATAATCGAAAAAAGATATGAAATTTATTTATTTATGGTAAATAAAATATAAATAATCAAATATTATCTTTTTGTATGAGTTTTTATTTATTGTAATACTTTAAAAACATATGTAAAAAATTTGATAGGAATTTTTTCTAGTTGATTGTCAAAAACAAAAATATATATTAAAAGATGTTTGTAGCGTTGAATATAAATTCTGCAATTACATTCAATAACATTAATAAGTACATTATTTCAAATCTTTAATGATCATTGCTTTGGTGGCACGTCTCTCTTTCTTTCTCAAAGTGACAATTAGTAATATAATATAGATATATACGTATTTATATGTATATGTATTAGTAACCTAGCACGTGCGATGCGTGAATTGCAAGAAATATAAAATAAATAAATTTTACTTTATATTTTATATTTTGATCTTAAAAATTAAATAATTTTCAATTAAACAATGCATTTGAGAGATTAAATTTATTATTTAAGTTTCTTTTTTAAATATTATGTGTTGCTTAACTATTCTCTCATCAATACTTGACTACAGTTATTCTAATTTAATAGAAAAATTATCATCATTTGTTAATATATTTAAGCAAAAAGCACTTATCTTTTTAAGGAATAAATAAAATTTTGGAATCGAAAAAAACTTATGGACCAACAACATATGGAAGATGGGAGAAGCGAAAAGAAGATGAAGGGGATTGTCTTTCCTAATAATTAACATTAAAATTTAATGAAATTTTAAGGACAGTACTTAAATTGGTTAAATTTGTTACTTATGTTGTAGAAATTATATTGTGATATAGTGGAATATTCAATAAGATGATAATTTACTAAGTGACAATCGATAAGTTCAAATTTTTACGTAAAAATTAAGATTAACATATATATAATGCAAACTCTTCCTTTTAGATGAGTAGAAATATACTATAAGGTGTTTTTCTTTGAAATAAAAAAGATATTAGTTTGTGTAGATGGTAATTAAAATCATCCCACCCCTTATGTCCTTTGTCATACAAAACGATATTGAATTGTCCTAGATAATGATATTATAAAGTAGTAAGTTAGGAAAGTTTAAGTGGAATATAGTTCTATGATATAATAATAAATCGATACATTTATTGTTAATTAGATGACATGTTATCAGTTATTTGATTACTAATTATATGAATTTGTAATAGACATTTTCTTAAATAAAAATAAAATTTTGTAATAAATGGACTAGAATTAGTAATATGACCATGTCAACGGAGGGGGGAACTGCGCTCCGATGCTAACGGGACTGCATGAAGATCGGTAGGGCCACGGCAGATCCGGTGAATCCGAGGACAAGGAAAAAACGACTTGAAAACACCGAAAAGAGGCAAAGCAAAATAAAGATAAGGACATGGAGTCGTCACCTAGTCTATTGAAAACGGAAAGACGAGGAAAACCGTATCGAAAATCAAAACTAAAGTTGAATGCAAGATAAGAGTGACTTCGTACCAAATGGACGCAACACATGGGTCAATGTGTGCCAAAGAAAGGATACAGACTCCTATTACGTGCGGGGTAAGTATTAGGCACCTCCGCACACTCGACGAATCGGTTTTTCTCGAACTTATTGTTCACATACATGGCTATGTAGGCGCTTGAACGTCGATTAATGTGTGACTATATGGATGATGAATGATTTAAAAGTTGAGTGTGTCTTGATGTTGGGGGACCTGACATGATGCAAACGATGGGAGGATATTAGGCCTAACCTAGCTAGGCATAATCCTTGGGACAACCGTGCAACTAGGATGCGCCTTTGGTGCGCACACCCAAGAGATGCCCCAAAGTATGCCTAAAGGATGGTATGCATGTGTGACCACGTACGCCCGACCCGGAGAGGAGGAGGGGTAGGGAGGAGACCACAGCCATGCCAATGGATGGTGAAGGCGCAAGGATAGGATAAAAGAAAAAGAAAAGGAGTCGCCACCTAGTCTTTTAGGGAAAGACGAGAAAAACCACAAATGGATGAATGCATGCATGGGATGCAGATAGGAAGGCTGGATGTCTGCTAACCAGAGGATGGGTAAGGATTCCTATTAGGCTATTACGCACGAGGAAGGGGTTAGGCACCCTCGTACGTTCGAGAAACTCGATCTTTCTAGTCCAAATGCTTGCTAAGGGCTCGATGAATGTTTGCAAAACCTGGATCGTGCTCTAATCATGCTAATATGAATGTCATGGCAAGACTAAATGCAAAGAGTGAGATGCATGCCCAAAAATTTGCATAGGGGTAATTTAGTCATTTTCCCTGGCCAGTGCTTGCATGAGAGTAATGCATGGACTAAACTATGTCAAAATGAATGTTACATGTCTGGACAATGTCATTTGCAAGAGACGGGAAGAAGAAAAAATCATCAAAAGGATGTGAGTGCAATAAATGACAAACATAGGGGCTAAAACGTAAAATTCGCGATAAGAACGAGAAAATGGATGAAAACAGGTTCATGGTCATTATTCT